>JZKD02S0945565.1:373199-390962 GCA_000966675.3 Picea glauca | reverse complement strand
TCCGACGGCTCAGATCAGTGCGCCCGGATCAACGACGATGAAACCCCCCCCCCCGCCTTTCTACCTTTAAGTGGAGGGGGGGGGTCCGGAATCCCATATGCAGCTTCCCGACGGCCACGATCAAGGTGCCCAGATCAACGGCGCCCGGGCGGCCCCGTCCTTCTCAGCTACCCTGTACTTAACCAGTGTGGGCCCTCCTCGCGTCACTTCATCCTCCCTTCCGCCTTTCCCCTATTGCCGAGTGTCATCCATCCACCTTTCCTCTTTGGTCCACGTGATCTTTTCTTCTTCTCACCGTTCACTCACTACCTGCTATGCGTTCCATTCCTTCACATGTCAGCCTCTCACCCGAAGACGAGTCCATCGGCTCCCTTCTTCCCCCCCTCCGTCAAGTGTTTTCCACCATGGATCATCCTCTGTTCCCCCTCTCATCTCTGGCCACTCCTTCCACTTGCCTCCCCGATGCCATCACTCCTATCATACACCATGTCCTCTGCGCAGGCCCCCATGCCCATTCCTCAAGCTATTCAGTTGTTCCAGGTGGCAGCGTGAGAATACTTCCCCTATCCTGAGAAGCTGAGTTGGATGGGCCATTCTCATTCCCAAGAAGCAGTTATTGAAGCGGTTGAGGGTGGTTAGACATCGTCTCCACCATAATGGGGATGTCCTGCATTGAATTAAAAGCACGTCGATTCGTCGATGTAACTGTCAGAAGATCGATCACGTCTGCCATAATTTGCACGGTTATTCAAAGATTGCGGCTGCAGAGTGTCAGAAGCCATGTAGACGCAAAGCTTTTATTGCATTTTCTTGGTTCCGATGTTTTTGTTGTTCTGAGTATATGTAGGCATTTTTGCCATTTTTGTATCTATCGATGGTAGAGCTAAGCTCCCGACTGTAAAGTTTCAACAATACTCTGGTTCCCTGGTTATGCCTCTGTGTTTGAGACTTCTTGGTTTATAACAAATAGTTTCCCCTTTATTTTCCATCTTTGTTTCATCTTCTGCTGGAGGGTTCACAGTTGAAGGATACACGTGGACTTAACAATCATGTTGTGATAAAGGATTTGTTGTGACATTTTTGTATTCTCTGGTATTTGTGTTTGAATATAAAAGGATTTTGTGTTCGAATGCATTTCTTCTTCAATCTGTTACACACCAGATGTCTGTGATAGACCCTTGCACCCTTCTTGCGTAAGTCTTCCACCTACTCACCCTTTTTACTACGACTCACTGTTTGAAGTTTATCAAGACCTCACTCGTTCATGCATGCCCGGTCTGGTTTCTGAGTTGATGCGATGTTGTTTTGAGTTTCCCTCCATTTGATCATCCTTTAAACAAATCGTGACATTAAACTGATGGGCTTCGGGCTCTGCTCCTGCTAGAAATCCAGGAGTGACCTCCAAACGCCAACAGGAGGATTGAAGTGGTGGAGGCCCAGCTGGAAGGAACTTATTTTCTCGGTTCCGAACAATGCTGACATAGAATTCTGTAACTTTTTCACTTATGTTGATCATATATTAATAGAAATACTCTTTTACCATCCAATTGATATCTTGCAAATATTTGAATTATTATTCCATGGGCATATTTGTTATGTTTATTAATGGATTATGCTATTGAATTTGCTAACATCATATATTATCACCATATGCTTTTTTTGCTTGGTTGTTGAGGACTAGTTGCAGGTATATTGCTTTGGGTCAAGTGCTCAATGGTGGACTTCATCGAATGTATGGACAAGGTAGGTATTTTATCTTGTATTGCTAGAATATTTGTTTATATATGATACTTGAGAATAGAGTTGATTTTTGCAGTCATTTCCATCTATTGTGGTTTACCCCTAGCCATAGAGAGATTTTTCTCATAACAGAATTGCAGACCATACTGGGGATTGAATCTTCTTTCTTGGGGTTTGGAGTGTTTTTCTCCTTAGATTTCTCTCATTCCTATTGTGTTTCTTATCGTATCATTGCTTGAAAACCTCTGTTCACTATGGGTCTGAGTCTTTCATCTTTCTCCTTTGCCTAGATTTATTTTTGAAACATATACGTGGGGTTTTGCTTGACAGCCACGTATATACGCGTGTTGTCCTTCTGCAAGTTGAGTACATATGCGTTGTTTCCTTGAACAGTTGTGTACATCAACCTCTTTTTATTTTTTGCTGGGTTTGGTGATTGCTGGGTAGGTTTTCATGATTGTTGAGTCTTCTTGGGCATGTGTAGTGACTGTTAAGTGTCTATGGGATGACAGGAAACTTGTCTTTGGTCAAATTTTTGAGAGAAGTCTTTCTCATCACAATTTAATTTTGATTGTCCTTATACATTGGGATGGGTGTTTTGCTTCTTGGTATCCTACTTGAGTTCTCTTTTTCTATACACAGTAGAGTCTTTATATATCAAGTTGTTGTTCAGTCCATGCATTTTCAATTTTCTTATATTGAAAATACAAAAATATTAGGAATTTTACATTTCTTGGCATTTTGATCTTTTGAGTCTTTGTCATTTAGCTTAGTGCATGTAAAGAAAGATTGCATTTTTACTTTAGAATTGTAGAGTTGAAATTGAAAATTGGATTGTTTTAAGAAGCATATCATTCATTGAAAATTGAAGTTAGGACTTTGCATTGTATTCATATTTACTTTATTTGATGAGTCATAACATCATGAGTTTAACTACCATACCTTTTTGAGTAAGCACGGCCATTAAAATTAGCTCTATAATTTAAAATTGATTAGTCACAATTTTATTTTCTAGGGTGCACAAACTAGCTTAGGATTTAGTGCCTTGGAATAGGATTTTGTGAGTAAACTTCTACAAGTCTATTAAATCAACATATGTGTCTGACTAAGGGAGTGGAGAAATCCACTGTATAATTAGTAATATCAGGAGGCTTTTCTTACACTGGAGTTAATCACAAGGTCGTGTAAGGTTGGTTGAAGGGATATCCCCCCAATACCTTCTTAGCGTTAGAGATATTTATGGGGATCTATTCATATCTAGGGATCTTGCTAGTTCCCTTATCTCCATGAGAGGCGATGCTTTCAAGGTTTCAAGCTTTGCTACCCTGCCCATACGGTGGACCTGACTTACGACTTCTTTCCTGTGCATCGATTATACATTCGTTGCTTAGTTGCTTGACTTAGGTGCCACATAGGTTACTTACAGGGGTTATTTTGTAGGTACCCTAGGTTAGATAAGGGTCAGACAACACACAACCTTTATGGAGGATTACCTCTCTAGGGGGATATGATCGACTAGTTGTTAAGCCCACGAGGGCCCTTATAACTGATTTTGTTACCTTCGATCTTTAGCATGGAGTCTCAAGCCCCTATTGGGTGAGACATACTTTCTTTAGGGAGGGAGGCCCCTTTCAACCACTTTACCCCATTTGTGTGCATATTGGTCGTTTGATTATTTTTGGTGTTCTCTTTGATTACTAGTTGGCCTTAGAATTTTTCATTTTTTTTGTATCTTGAGTCTTAAGTCATTGTGGAGTTAGACCAGTGTCCCCGCTAGTCCCGTCGCTTGTTACAGTTACCACTGGATTTCAAGTCTTTGCCTTATAAAAGGCGTAGAGTTATTAGACTTGGTACAGACACCTCCACTTTTGATAATTGTGATTCTACAAGGATGAGTACTGAAATGAGTCTTAAAAACATTGGGAGCCCTTCGAATCCCACACCTACTATATTTAATGGCACCCCTTCAACTCCTTCAACCATAATGGTTGTAGTGTCAGAGGCACTTATCATTACTATTTCAAGTCCTATAGTGAATTCTCAATCTCTTGCCTCGAACCCATTTGGGTCTCTTGGTCACTCACCAGGCTATAATGTCCAGTCTATCCCTATGGCCTCTAGTCCTTTTTCATATGGTATGTTGAATTTTACTTCACAATTTTCAAACTCCATCCTAGTTGCTGGCCCTAATGCTAGAATTGGACTTGGGGGAACTACCCCTCCTTATAATCCATTTTTGATTGGTGGTTCTCAAATCTTTCAAATGACTCGTAGTATGGGAGGCATTCCCTCTTTTAACCTTGGGCCTAATCCTCTTTCTTCTGGGTGGAGCAACCAACCTGGTGGACAAGATTCTGCTCAAGTTCTGTCCTATACCCTCACCTCCTTAGTGTTGATTCTGACCAACACGTTTGGCATGACAATTCCACCTCTATCCTCCAGATTCATACCCGGAGGAGGTCAGTTTCACACCTTAGGAAACCCCCAACTGGGGGAAATTTTTATAACCCTCATCAGAACATTCCTACTGGAATGATGCCCAACCAACCTTTTATGAATCATCCTGGAGGAGGGTCTTACAATCCCATATACGGCCATGGTGCTTACCAGAACCCTAGATGGAATGCAGTTGATCAAACACAATCTTTCCAGGGAGCTTGGTGCCAGATGCCACAACCCCGTCTCCCTTTTCTGGCCATGCTTAATCTTCCAGACTTGTCTAAGTTGATGAAAGAACCTATTTGTCATGATCCTACATGGCCCCCCATTTCCACCAAGCTTCCTTGGGACATTCCAAATTTGAAGGTAAGAATGGAAATGATCCTAGTGATCACATCACCACCTTTCACCTATGGTGCTCTTTGGATTCCCTTAATGACAATTCCATTAGGTTAATATTATTTCAATGCACTCTCATTGGGGTCGTTGCGAAATCGTATATAGAGCTACCTAGGGGGCATATGGGACCTTTAGTCAGATGGTGTTATTCTTCCTTAACCACTTTCAATTGTCAGTTCGTTACAATGTTGTCCTAGAAATTCTGTCGACTTTATGCCACAACACATCCACTCATATCTCGGATCACATCTAGGAGTGGCATAGACATAAGAGGTTGATTAAGACCTCCATACCTCCATCCTTTCTTTTAGAATGGTTCCTTAAGTCTTTGCAGCCTCCTATCTTGACAAAAGCCCGAACCTCATGCCAATGGAATTGTAGGCTCTACCAATGTAAAATATGTAGACTTGATGACAATCCTTTTGAAAGAGTTGTCTCTAAACCATTCTGCAAGAGGACCAACTTCATCTATGTCTTCCAATCCCACTCAGTTGGCAGATGTACATTCCCTGCAATCCTCGACCGGCCCAAACGGTAACCAGAAACCAAGCGAGAATAAGAATAAAGCACGTTATAATAATTGTAAGGGTGAAAAAAATAATAATAAAACCAAGGACAATGGTAATAATCAAAAGATGAATAATAATGCTTGAGAGGGAAAGAAAGAAAGGTCTAAGGTGAAATTTCCCTGTAAGATTTGTATGGATGATCACCTTACTCATTTGTTCCCCAAAATTGTAGAAGTTGCAAGGCTCTTATCTCTACCACCCTCCGTGTTGACGAATCCTTTCCCACATAACCAACACATGGGCTCGAGATCCTCAAATTCCATAAATGAAATCGGTGGGAGTCCAAACCCATCATCTCAAGACGGTGACCATTTGTGTATCAATATGGTCGATGTTAAGGTTCATGTAGCCACCTGATCTCTATATTATAGTTCTTCACAGGCTATACCTGGTCTAGAATCTCCTCCTCCTCCTCTAGAGATGAATTTACAGATCAAGAAACTAGAGCCACTGCCTCATACTTCGAAAGGTGTACTGAAGCACTCTACCCACAATCCAAATGCTAGAGCCACCCAAAATTACTCTATTATTGAGGACCTGGGTCAAACACCTTGTGTAATGTCGAATCTGGAGGTACTCCAGACATGTCCTTCATAGAGGAATGTCTTTCTATCTACGTTAGGATCTCTAGACCCCAGTGGCTCGAAATTTATCAAGTTTGACATAACGGATGTGAAGCCTCACTTGTCTTACCATGTGGCATTCCAAATACATGTGGGGTACTCAAAGTATACCATCAAATGTGTGGTTTTTGATGAAGGCACTGCTACATGTGTGATGTACCTGATCTGTTGGAAATCTCTCGGCTCTTCGACTCTTTCTCAATCATCAACCATGTTGAATGCTTTTGACAATTGTCCCTTCCTCCCTCATGGTATTCTTCCTGCCTTTCCTGTCCAGTTAGGTGGGAAGATGGTAGAGGTGGATGTTGAGGTAGTTGATGCACCTCTTTATTATAACTTGTTACTAAGATGCAATTGGACTTATGCTATCACTGTCATCATATCATCCTTCTTTCACACTCTTTGTTTTACACTAGATGGGAAGATCGTGACGATTGACTAGTTATCCTTTGTGTATGCTAGCCCTAATTCATTAGTTGGACCGTCGATCCAAGTGGTCAAAAATTCTCAGCTGACAACTGAGAATATCAGTGTCATAATGTATTCATCCCTTATGGGTACCTTCAACTTCATGCCATTGATTCATGATGTTTATGCCCTGTCTAATAGGCCCATTTGGTCAGAGAGGTTAGTTCCTTTCCACACTTCTTATTTTAACAATCATTGGACCCTACCTTCCTTGACTTTGTCTTGTAAAGGTCAGTCACATGATGGAATTTCCATGCCACTATCAGCAGTGGAGATTGTGTATCAATTTGTTCTTTACTCTTCCACTGATTCCAATCCTGTTACCTTGTCGACGGATGAGGAGGATCCTATTCTTAAGGTTGTGTGGGACACTTCATTGTCTTGTTCACATGACTGCCTCGATGAGACTTTTCCCTCAGATGAAGCTATCATAGAAGCCCTGAATGGTTCCGAAAAACCTTGGGATGATATGAATCATCGCTCTTATTTTCTCCCAGAGCTTGATAGAATCGAACAAGATGACTTTCGATCTACTTTGAGTGAGATAGTCGGTCATGCCGTAGTTCCACTTGATACGCACAACATTTATGTCGAAGGAAATATGGTGAGTAACTCTCCTACTGTCATGATCGATATCTCTTGTACCCCTGGCAAGATTGAAAATGTACATATCAATGTGGATTGTTCACTAGAAGAAATCATGATCTACACCGAGCTCTTCAAATAATTATGAGATGTATTTTCTTGGTCATATGAAGAGATGCCAGGAATCAACCCTCGTATTTTCAAGCATGAGATTAGAACTTATCCATATGCTAAGCCTATTCGACAACGTCTTAGATCTGTCAATCCCCAGAAGGCCCCTGCTATTAAGGTAGAGGTAGAGAAACTACTTAATGTTGGCTTTATCTACTTGGTTCCTTTGAATGAATGGGTATCCAATATTGTTCCTGTGAATAAGAAGCAAGGAACAATCCTTGTATGCATGGAATTTCATGACTTGAACAAATCCTATCCTAAAGACAACTTTCTGAAACCTTTCATCGATGATATTCTTGATGAGTGTGCGGGAAGAAAAGTGTTTTCTTTCATGGATGGATTTTCAGGGTATAACCAAATTCAAATTAAACTTGAGGATCAACACAAGACAAAATTTATTTTTCCTTGTGGTACTTTCGCATATCGGAAGATGCCTTTCATCCTTAAAAATGTCGGAGCAACCTTCCAACATGCTATGAACTTTGCATTCCACGATCTTAAGAATTTAGTTGAAGCTTACCTTGACGATCTTGCTGCTCACTCTCGTAAGAGAGCGGATAACTCTAAGCACCTTCGGCTAGTTTTTGAAAGATGTTGTTACTATAGAATCTGGTTGAACCCTCATAAGTGCATATTTTTCATTAGGTCTGGTCGTCTTTTGGGATTTATAGTTTCTGAGACTGGGATCATGGTAGATCCATTAAAGGTTAAGGTAATACTTCAGTTTCCTCCCCCGTGCATTGTTTGACAACTTCAAGGTTTACAGGGGAAAGATAACATTTTATGTCAGTTTATAGTAAACTATGCCAATATCACTAAGGATTTCATGCATCTTTTGAAGAAAGACACCCCTTTTATCTAGGATGAGCAAGCCCAAGATTCCTTTGATGCTTTGAAGAAAGACACCCCTTTTATCTGGGATGAGAGAGCCCAGGAGTCCTTCGATGCTTTGAAGAAAGCCTTGGTATCGACACCTCTGTTGAAGTCTCCTGACTACAATAAGGATTACTTGTTTTATGTTTCCATGTTCAAGGAGATGATTGGTATGGTTTTGGTTCAGGAATATGATGACCTTCGCGAGCACGTCATCTACTATCTTAGTAGAAACTTAGTCCATCCTGAGCTTAATTATTCTCACGTTGAAAAGATAGCTTTGGCTGTCGTTCACGCAATCCAACATTTATGCCATTATATATTTCTTTGCAAGACTACTGTGGTTACCAATGTCAATCCATTTCAATACGTCCTTACTAGGCATATCATAGGGGGGAAATATAATAAATGGATTGTCATTTTACAAGAATTTGATCTCAATTTCGCTTCTGCGAAATCCTAGAAATCACTAGTCTTCATTGAGTTAATATAGGACTTTCCATGATTAGATGAGGATGTTATCCATGTTGATTCATTTGCAGAGGAACACATTTTTCTTGTCTCGTCATCTGACCCCTGGTATAGAGACATCATTCTCCATATTCAAACCTTGAAGTTCCCTCAACATCTCTCCCAAGATGACTGATGGCATGTACAATACCAAGCTAATAATTAGACTATCGTCGATGATGCTTTGTATTGTCGAGGAGTAGACAATATCTTGCATCATTGTTTAACTCATGGATAAGCTAAGTCAATCCTAAATGATTTCCACAGTGGGGCTTATGGTGGTCATCTATTTGGGCTTGCGACAGCCCATAAAATTTTGTGAGCCAGTTATTTATGGCCATCTATCTTTAAAGATTATGTTGAAGAGGTTAATAAGTGTCACCCCTGTCAAGTGTTCACTTGAAAAATGTGCTCGCATCCATCCCCTCTTCACCCAATCATTATCGTCGGTCCCTTCACAAAGTGGGGGGTGGACGTCATGGATTGCAACCCAACTTTGGCTGGGGGGTATCAGTACATTATTATGGTCATCGACTACTTTAATAAGTGGGCTAAGGCCATGCCTACAGTTAAATTCGATCACAAGACTACATACTTCTTCGCATTCAATCAAAGTATCACCATATTCGGTATCCCGAGTGAGATTGTCATTGATCATGGCAGTCACTTTCAGAATGTAATGATGGAAGAACTAACATCCAAGATGGGGTTTAAGAATGGTCATTCTTCTCCTTAATACCCTTAGGAAAATGGATAGGTAGAGACTGTCAACAAGTGTCTCGAGACCATTTTACAGAAAATTTTCAGCCAGAGTAAGTTTGGCTAGCACATTATTCTATATCCCACACTCTAGGCATACCAAACCTCGGTCAAGACTTCCATCATATTTTCCCCTTTCCAGTTACTATACGGTGTGGATTCGATACTACCTATTGAATGCAATATCCCTTCTCTTAATTTGGAAGTCGCGCTCCTACCTAACACTTCTAATCTCGAGCGATGCCTTGTACACTTAGAGATTCTTGACAAGAAGCATCGAGATGCCTCTACGGCTATCGAGGTGAACAAGAGACCTGTCAAGGTCCAATATGATAATTTTGTTTGTCCTCGATTGTATTTTGAGGGTGACTTGGTCCTCTTATATGATCAATCCAAAGAACCATTGGGGGGCAAGTTTAAACCCATGTGGCATGGTCCCTATATCATGCGACATGTCTTAGAAAAAGGAGCCTATGATTTAGAAGATTATGAAGGGAATATGTTGGTTGAGCCCAAGAATGGGCTCTAATTTAAAATATATTATGCTCGATCCCCAAGCTTGGGTGTAACTCTTTGTATACTAATGTAATTTAGTGTATATATCTTTTCCCTTTGTTTTTGTCTTCAGCTTGCTTATCGATTTTTCCCTTGGTTGGAAGATGTCAACAGAGTCTTCACTCTACTTAGGATTCATAGACAAAGCCAGTCATCATACACATAACTTGGCTTTTGCTGCTTGGGTGGTTTACTCACCTGAGGGTCTACTGGTGTCTTCAGGTGGCATATGCCTAGAGCCATCCATGAATAATGTGTTTGAATATAGTGTCACTATATAAATTTTATGTGATGCTATCTCATATGGTATTCTCTCTTTATAGGTTCACATGGATTCTCAATTAGTAGTATGTTAGTTGAATGACAATTTGATTTTATTACTTATTATCACATACCTAGAAGTTCTAATTATGTATCCGATGATTATGCTAATTTTATTTTAGATCGGCATTTGTCACATAACTAAATCAAAGAAAACCATCTCATCAATGTACACATCATAATATAAGTAAAGATGAAGATCCCTATTTTATATATATTTCAAAAAATATGGTGTTTATAGTACAAAATTGGGGCTAACACCCTCAATACACATATACAGTCGATAGTACAAGATCCACGACATCTACGCCTATGGCACTGGATGTGTCTCATGATAACAAACTACGACATTTGCAAGACGTCGAAAGAGTCACACCCAAGCTCTGGGCACACCAACTACTTGCCGCTGCATGGCCTCCAACAGATCCTTTAATTGAACCATCAAAATGCTATGAGTCAAACGAGATGGGTTTCCCTACACATTTTGAAGGATTCTCTCTGTTTCTCCTGCCACCTCATCTCTCTGGTGCCTCCGATGATGTCGTGGAATCCCATCCATTCATCCCGGACCTACATTTGTGTTACACAAATGTCTAGTTAATACTTAAGAATCATCCAAAAATATTTTTTTTTTACTATAAAAAGTTACAAAAAAATGAAATATTTAAAAACATTCGACATACCTATGTCCTCGTAGGTGGTCCCTGGTGGTAGTGGCATGTCAGAGACCCCTCTGAATTGGATCCCTACATAGGTGTAGTCATCTAGAGCAATGACCTGTCACCTCCACCAGTAGAAGAAATCATTATTTTAGGGTGTGGGCACCCTACCTCCCCCCTTCCATCGCATTACCTCACTCCACCATTGCATGGATGGATCGCGAGGTCCTCTTGGAATGATATTGACTCTAGGTACCAAACCTGGAACCCGCTCGAAGAAAAAGCTACATAAGATAGAGGCAATTCTGAAGTTCCTCTTGTCACCCTGTTTGCACTCTATCAACTGGCTCTTCATATTAGCCAGTAGTGAGGTACACCAATAATATACAAAATATCAAGCACTCTATAGAATATAACATGAGCGGCCTCGATGCCTAGTGCAACGAAGTTGATCTTGTGATCCTGGTCAACACGAGGACAACAATCTTGAGGATGAGATTGTTTATCGCTTAGACAGGGAGTTGACTCTCGACCTTTGGGGTCCCTTTCACATAGTGAGTGTCTATGTACTCCTCTATATTCATAATGCTCCCATCTCCCTAGGATTTGAGGCTCACCACCTCACCCCAGTGCAATAACCCATTCAAAAAGTATATATCCTCGACTTCAATCCTCAATGGTTCCCCATCGAGGTTGAATCTCTCACTGTCAGGATCCCAGTAATCCATGAGAATCTCAAGAAACCTCACCTGGGACCTCATCAATTTGAGTGCCCAAAATTTATACAAGCTGCATATTTTCAAGGCCATTTGGCCCCCCAGATATCTTTCCACATCAACATCTACCTCCTCGTGTTCTCTTTCCCTCCATTCTAGCACCATCTTGCCAGATAAAAATCAATTTTTGAGTTAGAAACCATAGAAAACATTGTTTACGGACTTGTACGCGGGTTGTTGCATTCACAGTCACATATAGGGATGAGTACATGCATCCTGTATTTTACATAGTTGCATATAACCTCACGTATACGCAACCCAATGAATGGTAGCCCGTGACACCAAAATACTCAATTTTCACCCTAATTTACTCAAATTTTGAAACTTAATTTAATAATATAATACACTAGAAAGGAAGAGGAGGGGAAGAGAAATTTCTTGGTCCAGACGGTTTATGATTTCTTCGCCCGATGCTCCCACAATAAACAGTTGAAGATCAGAGGTATTTTGGTCCAATTTTCACTATTTGAGTAAAAAGTCAAAATGACATAGCAATTTTTGGTTATGTTACTATTTATAGCAGTTTTTACCCACTTTCTATAGTTTTGAGTCATTTTTTCGTCTAATGGACTAATACAATAGTGGATTGAGTTGATTTTTGTAGTTTTCACTAGGGATTCTTGTGGATTTCAACATTATGTTGACCGTTCGTAACCACGGGAAGGTATTTTTACTACCCAACATATATGATAGGTATCCATTCCACCATACACTTTTTCATTGTCCTACAACTATCACTCATATGCCTTAGGTACAAACCCATTTTTTGTGACACAAAACCTTCCATATGCTATAATATGTGTCATTATCAAGTGGTAGAGACTTACCAAACATGGGTACCCTAGTTAAATCCTTTTCTTCATTTAGTGCCCATGCAAAGAATTTTTCCTTAGGACCAGGAGTCCCTTATAGCTAATATATGAATTTATGTTGAGCCTAATTTCTGACTCATAAACATGCTACCCTATACCTAGAGGACTCCCAACCGAGTTTAATTTAAACTCTTTTCCAACTCATCTTCAAAAAGAAAAAACATTGTCGAGTGAACTTGTCTCTTTCACACTCGTAAATTGGACTTGAAAGGACGTCTATTTGGTACAATTTTATCCCTTTTTCAAACCAAGTAGACTAAGATCATGAAAAAGGACATTTTTTGGTGTTACGTTGTGATTGCATCTCATTCCCTTGCTTGCAGTATTGAGCCTATAGTCAGTTCTCGATTTGCGTTATAAACTGTTTGCCTCAACAATTTTGCATCCTCAACCAAGTAGAGCCTCGTTTATATCCTTTGCAATTTGACACCCCATACCCAGGAGAGAACATTCCCTTGAGTGTCCATATCTCGCATGCATCTCCTTGCATTGAGCATAGGTATGTTCCACTGCTGGAACTAATTTTTCTTACTTTTGACACTCGTTTCCTCCTATATATCATAGCATTCATTTGTCTATGAAAAAACAAAAATATACAGGTGGGAAGGGAGTATTATCTTATATTGGCAGTAGTCGTGTCGCCTTTGAACAAAGAACAAAGTTATTGAGTCCATTTTTCATCATAATTTTGGGTTTAGTATGGCCCTAGGAAGTTGATCTCATTATAGAGATTTTTCTCCACCGACTGGTTACTCTTCCAGTCCCTATGGAGAATTTCATTGATACCTCCTACATCTCATGGTTTCATCATTGATTCTATGCTTCCAGAGTCTTCCATATGTCTCATGCTCTTGTTCAAAGGAATTCTATCAACTTGTGTCGGCCATTTCTCAGAACTCTTGACTTTGCATGTTGGCCATACCCTCAGTTTGTCTCAGAATCACATGATGTTGTAGTCCTATCATGCACACTACTCCTACTTTCATCATTGGTAGGTAACCTTGAACCTAGTAGTCGACATTTCATCATTGGTCGTTGACTGGGTGGTTTCCCTTCTATTCGACGGAAATACATTTGTTCACACATTGGGATTCATGCAGTGTCTTGGATTCCATTAGCCTTATTGGTGGTTTCCTCTCATTTGTTAGTAGTTTTCCTCATTGGCTTCTATTTAGAGGGTCTTTTACGTGTACCAATTTCACTTGGAACATGCGAAAGACACACAAGGTCATTGGTTCATGAACATGTTCTTCGTCTGATTTCCTCCAAATCATGAGGCTCCTGCTTTGTACCTCGTGCTGAATGATGAGAGATGCCTTAAAGCTCTCCTTTCAGTGGGTCTCCTTCCATCAAATTCAACTCATCTATTCTGGAAACGAGACCTAAATTCTTATGAGTACCTTGAGGCTTGTAGTCATTAGTGGCAGGTTCTCTCGCCATCGATAGTTGGGAATACACCAATGTATCCTAATCAATGGATTCTTCAAGTCTTCGACCCTGACTCCTTTATTCACACTTGTAAGAATGTACTCAGTGCCTTGATACCTACTTTCATTATTGGTAAGCTGTCTCATGTTTGTTAATGGTATACCTCAATGACTAGTAATCAAACAATGTCTCATTATGTTGACCTCAACTCCTTTATTCACATGATGTATACTTGCACCTTTTGTGTATTGTGTAGAAGACTTGAAGACATCAGTATGTGGCCACATATTTCCTGAGTTGTTGCTTCCTTTTCATTGGACCAGTACCTATATGACTTTAGTGATCATGGGAGATCAGATTGTACTCCATGGTATACAGATATCTTCATATTAATTTTGAGACTAGTTCTACTGGGCTTTATTCGTGACTATGAAAACCTTTGTCATGTAACCACACTTGTATTTTCCTATCCATGGCCACAGATAGTTGTTTGGTATATTTTCACATGGATCTGCAGTGTAATTCAAATTGGCAGCCATGTATGCAAATTCAGTGCAGAATGTAATGAGAAACTAGTTCTTCCAGCTAGTTCCCCATTACTCCACTTCTAGGTTTTTATAATGTATTTCAGCCATTGCATATAATCCTCTAACCTCACACATTAGGGGGCATATGTTATAGAAAGATTTGCCTCACCCTATGAAAGATTGCACAGAAGGACTTTTTCCATTTCCCTATGTAGACTTTTCATCCCTTTTTGCAAATCTTAGAGATAAAAAGTACATTTTTCCCACATGTACACAACTTGACTACTATACAACATGTGTATATGCAGGCTGCACCACTACAGCCCATGTACATTGGGATTTGTGCCAAAAAATGAAAACTGGTGTCGGGTTTCCATGTCATGATAGGAGATCAATGATCCTTGGCCTTCCATATACTGGAAACATTCTAATTCAGCCCTTTAGTTCCATTTGAAGGATATAAATGGGCCAATTTAGAGTTATGGAAAGGAGGAGAAAGAATTCAACTTTGAGAGAAAAGTTACTATGGAGAAATTATTCACTTCATATTGAGTCTACATCCCTTTGTCCTTTAAGTTTGAACACAGTGTTCAACCCCGAAGCTCTTACCTTGTTGACTGATAACTTCATTGTCTCTCTTCTATGAGCTTGCCTTTGGTGGATGATTGAAGTGGTAGAGGCCCAGCTAGAAGGAACTTAGTTTCTCGGTTCCAAACCATGCTGACATGGAAGTTTGTAACTTTTTCACTCCTGTTGATCACATATTAATAGAAATACTCTTTTCCCATCCAATTGATATCTTGCAAATATTTGAATTATTATTTCATGGGCATATTTGTTATGTTTGTTAATGGATTATGCTATTGAATGTGCTAACATCATATATTATCACCATATGCTTGCTTTGCTTAGTTGTTGAGGACTAGTTGCAGGTATGTTGCTTTGGGTCAAGTGTTCAACAATGGACTTCATCAAAAGTCTAGATGAGTTAGGTATTTTATCTTGTCTTTCTAGCATATTTGTTTATATAGCATACTTGAGAACAGAGTTGATTTCTGAAATCATTTCCATATGTTGTGGTTTACCCCTATCCATAGAGAGATTTTCCTCGTAACAGTCATGTTGTAATCGCATCACATGTCTCATCCTTGCATCTTTGGCCTAATGTCAGCTCCATGTTTCTATTATTGAACCTATAGAGAATTTCTTAGGTGCAATCCTTGTAGCACTTTTTTCCCTTTGTGTCCTAACACCTTGATTCATGGAGGAATTTTCCCGAGTGCCCTTATCCTACACATGTATCCTTGCACTGAGCATCAATATGTTCCATGTGCTTGGAACTAGTTTTCTTTGCCGTGACACTCGTTCCTCCTTTGTAACGTAGCATTCTTCTATTCTTTTTCAATATTGTTAAAAAAATGAAAAACAAAAAAAAATCAAATATTCAAAAAAGAAGGGATGGGATATACATTCTCCCTTATTGGCAGAAATATAGTCTCCCTTGGACAAAGCACATCCTTTCGATTGTTTAGCAAGCATTGGGATCTAGTATGACCTTAGGAAGTTTTTCTCATTACATAGAGTTGTGTCCTATTCCATTTGATTACTCTTCCAAACATATGGGGAGTTTGTGATGCCTCCTATGTCACGTACTTATGTCAATAATATGATGCCCGAGTCTCATCATTTTGTTTTTCTTTTGTCCAAGGGAATTTTTATCCAAGCTGAGTTGGCCATTCTTCTGTTGATCTCTTGACTTTCATGAATCGACCGCCCCTAGTATCTAGTCAAGTTCAGATTCAGAATCAATGAAGTTCAGTACATGTTGTCTAGTCTTTCCCCGACAACATGTCAAAGACCTCAGAGTAGTGAGTCTTACACTCTTTTAGTACTCCTACCTAAGTTTTGAATATCTTGAACTTGTTGCTCGAGCTATGAAGTTATCATCTCTAGCCACCGGAATTGATGCTTCTTGAAGATGTATATCATATTGTATATTTTCAGATGATTTTGAGATGTAGATCCACAGTGTATTGTTAACGGCTACACTTTATATAGACATTAATATTTGTCTCGTAAACATGATTATTTTATATGACATGGAATTGCATTGTACTTTATTTCTATCCATGCTTAGTTTATCCTAAGAATGGGTATGCCCGCCTCAGAGAGATTATCATTATTTTGTAGATGGCATGCTCACAAACACTCGTCTCGGGCTCACTCAAATAAGTGCCTTCCCATTGTGTAAATATATTGTAATGTATTTCATACATCAGTTGTTCTTCTGACCTCAGACATTAGTGGGCATCTGTTATAGTCCAAAAATGTCACATCTATTCATCCAAGACATTGGCCCATCCATTTGCATACTTTTCCGAACATATTGCTATTGTTTCCTTCTAAAACACCATTTTTTGGATAGTGTACGTGCCCTGCTAAACTAATATCCTACGTACACACATGTGTTGAATGCTAGTTAGCCCATATATGTATGCTTGTTGCATGCTATTTAATCCACGTTTACCTCCAAAAGTTGCAAAAAATATAAAATTTCATGTATTTTACAGGATATGGAGGTTTTCCTAACCATTTTACCCATTGTAGCCCGTCCCTAAACTGAATAACCATCTTTTTCTGATATAAAAAGAGGTCTTGGGGAGTTATTTAGACATATGAACAAGAGAATAATAAAAATCATCCAAAATCATTTCCCTCTTATTGCCCAAGATTTGCATCTTTCTTTGAGTTTTAGCCTCATCTTTCCCCTCCAGCCATTCTCCCTATGCAACCCTTCCTTCTTCCTTTGATAGCATGTTGGTTGTGAGAATTCTATGTGGGATTGATGCACTTGGAGCCATAACAAAGGAGCTTAGACTTGGTTTGTAGAGTGGTGTTTGCAAGCAAAGGTTGTAACCTTTCATCTTGAATTTGAATAAAAGAGTTTATCTTTGTCCTAAAACCCTATGTGTACATGTTCTTGTTAATTTGAGCATTTATATCTATATTTAGTCTTTTAAGTGATTACTAGAGATTGTATATGTTGTTGCATTGTATTCTTAACCCCTTGCAGGTCAGATTTGGGAGGAGCTTTGTGATCTAGGAGGCAACAACAAGTGGAAGAGGTCTACATCAACTGTAAGGATTCAAGGTGCACTCATTAACCTTCTCTTCTCTCTTTCTCTCATCACTTATTCTATATTTTTTGAGGGTAATTTAGAGATAAGTCAGTATTTTAAGGGACTTATCACTCTACCTATTCCTTAGACCGAGTTTACGGGGAATTTCCCCATAGCACATGCATTCGTAGTGTATTGGTCGATGACCATGATTTAAGTCCATTTTGTACCAAGCATGGGTATTCCTACCTTGATATGGTTCATATATATGTTTTCTAATGTTTGTTTGTAGCTTCCATCCAAATCTCCCATTCCAGTACCCCTTGGCACACATCATTTTGTAAAGTGTTTCGGCCATCAGTTTCTC
>JZKD02S0945565.1:347315-364373 GCA_000966675.3 Picea glauca | reverse complement strand
TTTTTATCTTATATTGTTTTTAATATTTAAAAATGATTTATGATTTACTAAATGAATACACTTTTATTTGAACTATATTTTAGGATTTAACATGATTTAGTATTTATTATGTTTAACTAAATTATTACAATGCATTTATAT
The DNA here is from genome assembly GCA_000966675.3 of Picea glauca. NCBI lineage: Eukaryota > Viridiplantae > Streptophyta > Pinopsida > Pinales > Pinaceae > Picea > Picea glauca. The sequence continues at coordinate 364,232 of JZKD02S0945565.1, read as the reverse complement.
TTTCATGGGTTTGTGATTTATTATGATTGACATTGTATGGTAGTTAACATTTATAAATTAGTAAATTGTGATCAACACCATCCATGTTCTTTTAACAATTGCACAAGTTAAATTTTATTTGTATTTAAGCATTGGATTGATCATGTTTTGTTTTAAATGAAATTGAACAATATTTGTATTAAAAGAGGATGTGCCAAGGCAAACAAGAATCTTACAAAGTCTTAAAAAAAAGGCTAGCAGTTTATATATAGTTCTAAGACTAAGACAACAAAATATGGAGCCCTCTCCAAGTTGATTCTCTGTTCATTTATGCTAATTACATCTTTATAAAACTAGCCTAAAAACCACAAAACTTTGAAGAACATTTACTAGTTTGAGGAGGAATTAGGGGCCTTGGGTTGCTGCATAGGCCCTTCTTTAGTGTCCATAGGGCCAATGCCTTGTTCATCATTACCATTGCCTGTACCATCTTCTCGAAGAGAGTTTCTTTCATGATTAATTGATGCCGAGATAAGTGTTGTGGGTATGCAAGAGTCTTTAAATGTTGAATATCCAGCTCCATTTCATCTATCCTCCGAGTCAAGGTAAACAAAGCTATCTCAAAATCCCCAAATTTGGCTGATAACTATTACAATGTAGAACAATTCACTTGAACAATCTCCTCATGACGTCGAAGAACTTTCTTAAAATCACTCCAGGACTATTCCATTTCTATCCACTGCAACCAGAAGCCAGAAATTTACCATCCCCTAGAGATGCCAAATCCAATTCCACGGATAACAATAGAGGGAAACAAAGTACGACAAAAATGAACCTTATGAAAAAGGAAATGGTCAATACTAGACCCAGTGAGCAAGGGTTGATAGACAAGAAAGAACCTGTAGAGAGTAGAGAATACAACTAGCAAAGAAAGGATGCCTTCCTTTGTGACATGAACCGAAACCAACGAAAATAACTCCTTTGAACATTCACTGTCCAAAACCCAATATTGAAACTGGAAAGCTCGCACCAAGCCAGGAATCAAAATCCTCTAGAATGCCAACAATGAATGATCCATAGCCAGAGTCATCGCACTGCATAAAAGAGCAGAAGGACTCATGTAAAAAATGAATGCTCACACAAATGACATTAATCCACGAGTGTGTGAGGAGGTAATCACAAGTGTCGATGAGACATACCATAACACATGTTCGCACAAAGAAAGAGGGGAGATCAACTATGATATATGCAAATTTCCCCTTACTACATTCAAATTAATAATGTCACTTTTCAACCTAGTGCCAAACTTTTCCCAATGGTCAGCTATCGGGTTTAAATCTCTCCTTATGTGATAAATTTTGAACTCAACGAAACTTTCGTGAAGGGACAAGATGCGAGAAATTATGCCATTTAAAGCATTATTTTCGGATTGGCTTCTCTTGTTTATTGTTCGAATAACCATCATCGAGTCTCCAAAGACTGTGATTTTGGTGTCCTTTCTCTCTTTTGCTACACACACTCCGTCATTTAAGGCATGAGTTTAAGTAATGTTGTTTGAGACTAGTATTAATCCCCATGCATAATAGGCTAGTATTTTTCCTCTGGGATCAAGAAGACTCCCCTCGTGCACTTGCCGCCTGTAATGCCCTGTATTAATTATAATAATAGTAATAATTATGATAAACAGTTAAATAGCACAAGAATAGAAAGTAAAGACATATAAATAAATAAGAGAAAATAAGTTATAAAGGACTTAATTAAGTAAGTTAAGATAAGAAAATAATTACTCTATTATTAATAAAATGATAAAATAAGATAAGATAAGTTATGGAGGATTCAATTAAGTTAAGTTAAGAAAAAAAAAGAAAAATTTGCATGATAACAAGTGAAATCTATGCATGATGTTGCTTTTGCATGGATATACCAAGTAATTTTATTTAATAGAAGAGGAAAATGGTGGAAGACACATTTTTAAGGCACAATTGACAAACGGGCTAGAATAATGTTAACATAGTTGGTTGGTTGAGGGCTCGGGGGCTCTCAGTTGTGATAAATAAGGGGATTGGTTGGGAAGAGAGTTTTCCCATATATTATTGTTGCGGTATGCTAAATCAAGCTTGGAGCGCAATGGATCGACAAATATAACATTATAAGTCAAGGTCTTCAATTCTCAAGTATGTTCCTCATCATTCTTATGTATCATGAAGTATATGATCATATGCAATAATTTTTTATTAATTTATGGCTATAATTTAAGTCTTTTATATTTATGAAATTGTTTTCATACTTCATAGACAAAATGGCTAGCTAAGCGAATATGGTATCAAAGCTTAGATTTCACCCTTAAATAAAGGGTAACTTTATGTCTCTATATAAATTCAATTAAACTCCTTATTTCCTTGCTCGAGAACATGAATCAAATCCAATGTGAATGACAACTTGCCGTTTTTATTTCCTTGGTTGTCGTTGAAAACCCACTTACCATTTGTGCCTTGAGGGATGTATTCCTCTACGCACARYTGTTAGGGTCCAATATTKCAAGGGTAAATGGGTTGAASCATTAACAAATGTTGCTAATCTCTTTGCGTAGACATGTTTAACCTTTAGCGCATGCATATGTATGCGGAAACTCCAACTATATATGATGATAAGATGCAGAAATTAGGGTTTGGTGGAACAAGATATTCAAGTCTGGCATATGGATAGACCGGTTATCAATATGTCATAAATTAGGGTTTGATGGAACAAGAAATTCAAGACGCGGCTTTCAGAGTCGCCTCTGGCATATGGATAGACCGGTTATCAATATGCCATAGGCGATCCTGAAAGCCGCGTCTTGAAATTCTTGTTCCATCAAACCCTAATTTCTGCATCTGATCACTACCTCACTCAAGAAAGTACTTCTTTCACTTTATGCTCATAACTCGAAATTGCTCATAACTCGAAATTTTCGATTGTTAATGGACCAATAACTTGTGTCCATCCTGGCATCATTAAAAAGGGTTTTTATCCTCCAAATCCTTTTGAGTCAAACAACTTTTCAGTATCGAGGTTCCGCTCTTGGTGCCTTCAGTTCAACATGTCAAACTTAGTACTCTAGGATATGAATCGATTCAGAATTGATAAACTTCCTTCTGCCGCTAATTTAATTCAGAGACCCAAAAAACTAGAGAGACAACCCTCTTGATTCGTGGAAATTGATACATGAAGTAACTACCGTGTCTAGTACTCACTCTCTGTTTTCAATATTCAACTCTCCATTCGACTTCTGGTTCTTGTTTTCTTTTATAAATTCATTTACAATGAACCGAAGTAAGAACCCTACGCCTGGGATCACGACCACTTAGCGTAAACGCTGATTGGATGCCTAAGATCCTCGAATCGATCCTATTCGATTCCGCTACTGTCAACGTGATCTTCTTCAATGGAATTTTATACTAAAGATCGATATTAAATCAAGATCTTAATTGTTCCTACTGCCCTTAGTTGAATAGTGTATCGCTATATTTCTACTTTTTTCACTGCTTGATTCATTATCTTTAATGGGCATTAGTATTTCTATTCTATAACTCTTTTGGCTGGTATTAGAATTTATGTTTTTTGGTTTGTCATATCTATAACTTAGAGTCTCTACTAGACCTGGGTATTCCATCTCTATGCCTTTTTCTGACTCTTGGTTTCACTACGTCTCATGCACATTGATATTTCAATTCTATAATGTTTGTCGGTGGTTTTAGAATCTCTGTATTTTGGTTTCTCGTCCCTGTAATGCTTATGGCTGAATTCAGAGTTTCTGCTCGTGGGTATTCCACCTAAACAACTTTTCTCACTCCCGCGTTCAGAATCCCCGCTTTTGGGTATTTCAACACTGTACCTTTCACTGTTGATTTCAGATGCCTCTCCATCTTGCTCTCTCATCGTGTTCTCTCTCTCTATATATCCAAGAACAATCTAATCTAATATGATAGATCAATATGGCGCCTCTATGATTGGAGCACAAAAGTATGACATCTCGCTCTATATATATTCAAGCACAATCTAATATGATAGATCGGTATGGCGACTCTATGATTGGAGCATGGAAGTCTGGCAGCTTGCCGACATTTGAATCATATATATTGGAATGACTCGTATATATGTTTTTAAAATAAAACCCCATACAATTGGTTTTCATTTTATATATATATATATATATATTTAAAATAAAATATCAAATAACTTAAAAATATATAATTGGGTTTGGTCACACTCAATATCTATTCGAAGGAATTACGCACTCATTTAGTATTTTATTTCGTGACAAAAATAGGTCAGCGATTTCTTAGATCTTCTAATGTTAGAAATTTCCCCACATCCTCTGTTTCTTTTCTCCACTCTGTTATGCCCTGGAGATATTTAAGTTGATTAATACGAAGATAAATTTAATATATTGGAGGGAGAATGAGGGGAAGATTCATATACAAACTTAGGTGGATGGACCTGGCAAGTAAAGTGCACTTCCAGGTTTTATTTCCTTCACATGCAATAGTTGCCCTTTTGAGGGATAACTCAACACAATTGACAGTGAAAGGAATCATTATTAGCTGATCCAATATGATTCTCTAAGACTCTATTATACAAGAAATCAAGTTCGACTGCTGAGGTAATTTGTGTTTGCTGAGGTAATTTGTGTTAATTTCATTGTTCAATTTTTGTTGTGATTGATAGGTTGAATTTGTCCATGTTTGAGAGTGGATGTTTTTACAGTTAGGTATAATTGTTGTTTGAACTTTTTGGATTTAAATTGTGTAGGAAATTTTAAAATGTGTAAGTTTTGAGTGGAGGTTCCACTTATCGTCAAGGACAAAAGAAGCTTATGAAGGAGAAAATAGTGTCAATAAATGAAAATAAATAGGATGAGAGAAGAAATATACTGTTGAAGAAAGGGAGAAAAGTCAAATTGAAAATTGAAAAATTGAAACGGGCTTTGAATTGGTCAATTATCGTTAGGATTGGAAATTAACCATTATGAAGAATAGTAATATAATAATTAAAAAGAATGAGTAAAGGAGAGTCAATACTGATTAAAGGAGTAATGATAATAAGTGATAATAATAATTGAGAAAATTAAGAAAAAGGAAATTAGGAGGATATGGTTTAGAGCAAGCTAGAGAGAGAAAAAGATTTTTCAAAACCAAAGATATGAATATAAATTAGGTTTCTTGTTCGAGACGATGAATAATCCACTTTCAAGAATGACTCAGTTTGTAAACATCTTCATGATTAAAATTCTCGGGATGTTTTTCAATTTCAAGAGCCCCCTGAATGATGCATGAGGTGTAGTAGGGTGAAATCCTAACTCTAAAAATCCCCCATCCTCTCCACCCCAAGCTCCCATTTTTGTTCCTTATGTCTAAAGCACCACAGATCAAATATAAAAAAATGTTGGCTAAAAATAATATTAAAACCCTCTTCAAACCATGCAAAACACTTAAACACTTAATTCGTACCACCAAGGATAATTTAGACCCCATGCTTGGCCTAGGAGTTTACCAAATTCCCTACTCCTGTGGAAAATCATACATTGGTCAAACTGGCAGATCATTTAAAGTTCGACTCAAAGAGCAAATTGCTGACACAACCCATAATCACATCTCCAAATCTACTATTGTTGAGCACTCCCTTAAATTTAAACACCTCATTTGCTTCGACCAAATAAAAATTCTCGCCTTAGCACCCTACTACACTTCACACATCATTTGGGAGGACCTCACACATCATTTGGGAGGATTTTGAAATAAAAAAAACACCCGGATAATTTTAATTGTGAAGATGGCTACACACTGAGCCATTCTTGAAAGCCGATTATTCATTGCCTTGAAAAAGAAACCTAATTTATATTCATATCTCTGGTTTTGAAAAATCCTTTTCTCTCTCTAGCATGGTCTAAACCCTATCCTCCTAATCTCCCTTTTCTTAATTATTATTACCCCTTATTATCATTACTCCTTTAATCATTAGCGACCCTCTTCTACTCATTCTTTTTAATTATTATATTACTATTCTTCATAATGGCTATTCTTCATTACTATTTTCAATTTGACTTTCCCCCCTTTGTTCAAGGGTATCTTTCTTCTCTCATCCTATTTTGATCCAAGTGGATATTGGTGGCCACCCACCTATTCCAACTAGCTCCTTGTGTTCGTTTTTGTTCAACAAGTTCTTCTGTACTGCTTTGTAATTGTGGGTTCTACACTTCTAGGGCTGTCAGAAGCCCCACACATCCTCTAGGTGGATACGGGTGGCCTCTCTCCTAATCCAACTAGCTTATTTTGTATGTTTTCATGTCAACACATCTTGTTGTACTTTCGGGGCCGTTTTGGGGCTCTAAACATTGTTTTTTTTTTGGTTCGCCATAGTCAAACTATAGATAGAGTTAGAGTTTGATAGCCAAATGTGTAGTTCTTTGAAATACCTTTCCAACGGGCTATTACACACCTAAAACGAAGGTCGTATGCAAAATTTACGACCCTAGGAAGTTGAGGTACCAAATTACATCAACTTACCTATAGGGCCCACATGAAGTTTGGTGTTTCACCTTCTAGGGTTAGGTTTTTGGATGTCTAGGGTTTTGGAATTCATGAGCATTATAAAAAATGCCTATGGAGCCTCATTGTAATCTGCTCAGATGAATGCGCGTAGAAACCACATCTCTTCTCAGATATAACTACCACCATTCGAGCAAGTTTCAGTTCTGTAGTTTTACAATTTCAGCCTATTTCATTATTTAATATAAGATATTTATCTCTATGTTTATTGTATTCAGTCTGTTAATCACTTCGTTGCACTCCTAAATCCAGATCAGTGGTATCAGAGTGGTCTACTCTTCATTTATTTTTCTTCATGCATTGATCCGGGTTGTATGAGTAGAACAAAATGATTACAGATTATTAACAGGTGCTTAACAAAAAATAACAAAGATACAATAAAATTGGTTTTCTATTCAATAAGGAAATAAGTTGAAACTGTACAATGCAACAGAAACAAACTTGTTAGAATGGTGGCGACTTATCTATGAGAAGAGATGTGACGACTGTGCTCATTCGCAAGAAGATGATTACAATGAGGCCTTAAAGGCATTTTTACAATAAAAAAGAATTCCAAAAACCCTAGACATCCAAAAACCTAACCCTAGGAGATGAAGTGTCAAAATTCATGTGGACCCTGTTTGGGTAAGTTAGTACCTCAACTTCCCGGGGTCGTAACTTTTGCATATGATCTTCGTTTTAGGCATATGATAGCTCGTTGGAAAGGTATCATAGAGGAGATTCATTTTGGGGGATAAATAATGCATTTGGATATCTTTGAGAAGATCAATCCTGAAAAACCTTCATTTAAGTCCTCCAAATGGCCCCGAAAGTTAAAACTGCTAAAAATAGTAAATTGCCAAAATTGTCAGAAAACTGTTTTGAGCCAGTTGGAAAAGGTGGGTGGCCACCGTTATCCACCTGGATCAATCCTCCCTCCTTAGGAAACAATGATCTCCATTGCGTTGAGTTCCCCCATCAGTTGAGGAAATTTCTACTGAATTTGGCCTCGGGTGAGTCACTTGCCTTGGTGCAGGAGATGCCCTGCTTTGATGACTCGATAAAGCTGGATCCTTTGCTGTTGAGTGCCCTTGATCTGCGTGTCCACAATTTGATCGTTTGATTCCTATTGTATGCATTCAGGGTTGAGCTCTGTTGGTGTCTGCTTCTCTGCTATGTCTAAGGTTTCCAATAATGGTGGGAAATAAGGGCTAAGGAGATCCATGTTGAACACTGGGTGTAGGCCAAGGAAAGGAGGAATGTTGAGCTCAAAATCATTATCTCCCATGGCCTTAGTGATGGTGTATGACCCATAACGGAGTGGGTGAAGCTTCCATTGGGGTCCTGTAAGGCGATCTTTTTGCAAGTGCAACAAAACTTTGTCACCCACCTGAAACTTATGTGGCACCCAATGTTAATCATGGCACTGCTTGTACTTGTCATTGGACTTATGTAGGATATCCTAAGCCTATTGGCGGATGTGCTAGATCCACTCAATGAACCAGGTGGTTTTTTTAGCTTCAGTTGGAGCAGGAGATGAGTCGATTGAGGTGACTGCAAGGGGAAGTGCAACATCGATGGGACCCAATGGTTGGACTCCCAACCCTTCCTGAAAGGGGCTGTGGTCAGTTGAGCTATGCAGGGATCGGTTGTATCTATGTTGGACATAGGGGAGGCTCTCATCCCATGTGTGAGGGTGCTTTGAATTATAAATGTGAAGGATATGCACAATCATTTGATTGACGGCCTCGATTTGGCCATCTATCTGGGGGTGGAAGGCCGTGGATTTGGTGAGCTTGGTGTCCAGTAGTGACTAGAGGCTCAACCAGAATGTGCTGAGAAATCGATTGTCCCGATCTGATACAATGGTTTGTGGGATTCCAAAATGTACCCAGTCTCATTAAAATAAGAGATTGGCAGTGGCCTCTGTTGTGATTCTCTTCTTGTAGGCAACCAAAATCACCATCTTAGAAAAGCGATCAACAACCACAAAAACATAGTCATTTCCCCACTTGGTGGATGGGAGGCCCGACATGTAGTCCATTGAGATGGATTCCCATGGCTTGTCAGGAGTAGGAAGAGGGGTGTACATGCCCTATTTCTTAGTGGTCGGTTTGGCAATAACATAGGCAGTGCAGGACCTGATATACTTGTTGACTTTTTGTCGAAGTTTCAGCCAGTAGAAATGTTTCTATAGCATCGCCACTATCTTTTCGACGTCAAAGTGTCTTGCCACCCGACTGTAGTGGGCTTCTCAGATCATCTTCACTCGCTTTCTTGATGGAACACAGATATGGCCCAGACGACACAACAACCCATCCTGAAGATGGAAATTATCGACAACTGTGTTTGCACCCAACATTTGGTAGGTGGTGGCGAAGTCTGGGTATGTCTCAAAGAGTTGGGGCCATCCATAGGTATCATGGCCACATGAGTTTAGAACCATGGTGAGTGTTGCGATTGGTGGTCTGCTAAGGCAATCAACGATGCGATTGGTGCTTCCTGTTTTATACTTGATGTTGAGGTGGAATTGTTGCAAGTATGTGGACCACTTTTGATGGCGATCATTATGCAATTTTCCTTGTGTCTGCATGAAATGAAGTGGCTTGTGATCAGTGTGGATGACTGTCTCCTTCCCAAGAATGCAATGTCTCCAATGGCGGTAGGCTTGCACAATGGAGTACATTTCTTTGTCGTAAGTAGGGTACTTATAGACAACATCTTATAGTGTCTCACTATTATAGGCCACGAGGTGGCAGTGCTGAGTGAGAACAACACCCACCACGTAGTCTGAAGCATCTGTCTCGATCTCTAAGGGATGTTGCAGGTTTGGTAGTGAAAGTACTGGGGCTGAGCACAAGTGCTACTTCAAATAGTTGAATGTTTATTATTGGGACCGACCCCATGCAAATTTCTCCTTACCACCACCCCTAGTTATTTTTCTAAGGGCCCATGCAATATGGGAGAATCCCAACACGAACCTGAGGTAGAAATTGGCAGGGCCTAAGAAGCTCTGAAGCTTAGTGAGTGTGGTTAGGGTTGGACAGTCATAGATGACTTGGATATTGGCTGGATCCACATGTACACCATGATGATCAATTATGTAGCCCAGGTAATGGACCCTGTCCATACCGAAGGAGAATTTTTCCAAGTTGGCATATAGCTTGTGCTACCGCAGGGTGTGCAGAACCTGCTGAATATGCTGCAAGTGTTTGACCCAAGTCTTGCTGTAAATGAGAATGTCATCTAGATACACCACTACAAAAGTATTGGTGAATGGTCATAGGATATCATCCATCATCCTCATGAAAGTGGCTGGAGCATTTTTCAAATCAAAGGGCATGACCAACCATTCAAAAAGGCCTTCCTTTGAATTAAAGGCGGTTTTCTATACATCCATCTATTCTATCGAGACCTGGTGGTAGCCAGACTTCATATCAATCTTACTGAAGTATTTGGGCCCCGTGAGTTAAACAAGGAGGTCGTCGATTTAGGGAATCAAGTACCGGTTTTTTACTGTGATTTTATTCAGATCCCGATTATCTATGCAGAGTCACCAAGTTCCATATTTCTTCTGTACCAGCATGATTGGGCTCTCGCAAGGTGATGAGCTGGGATGGATGTGTCCCTTGTGTAGCAATTCTTGGATCTATCGCTTGATCTCCTCATTCTCTAATAGAGAGCGACAATAGATGGGCCCATTGTGCAGCGATGTGCCGGAAGTCTGATCGATGGGGTGCTTGAACTGGAAGTGCAGAGGTACCCCGGTAGGTGAGGAGAAGATATATGAGTATTCTTCCACGACCTTATCTAATTGATTATGTTGTGTGGAGAGGTCGACCGTAGAGACCTTGGATGTGGCTATGATATTTCTCTTATTCTGAGAGTGAATCACAAAGAAGACAAACTTCCTCGTCTAAGAGATGACCTTCCTGTATTTCTTAGCATAGATCAAGAAAATAACACTAGGTGGGACTGCCTCGGGTATCCTGTACAATTTCCTGTTCAAAGTAATAATAACACTATGAGGCCTAAACTCATATACAACATGGTGTTTCCATAATTAAGGTTGGCCCAAAAGAACATCACAAACTTCGAGAGGAGAAACATCACACAATACCTTGTCTTTGAAGGGCTTGATGTCGTACGACACTCGACACTGTTGGTTGACGCAGAGATTGCTTCCTTGGTGGAGCCATCCAATGGTGTAGGGTTGTGGGTGTGGTGTTGACAGTAGGGCCAGTCGCTTGATGACCTCTGCTGATATGAGGTTCTTCTGGCTACCGCTATCCATGATGAAGTGTAGCGAGGTGCCTTTTACCCACATCCGTGAATGGAAGAGGTGTTCTCCTTCTTCTGGCTCATTTGGTTCACCAGCCTGGAGGTTGGTGGTAGCAACGGCCACACTGGGTTCTGTGTCAATGATCTGTCTTCCCCTTTTAGGTTCTGGCTCAGAGTCTAAACCCACATTTGATTCAGAGGCTTTCACTTTGGCCACCAGTGACTGCTTTGAGCGGTAGTGAACAGTGTTATGCCAAGGGCTGTTTTGGAAGTCACACCATTTCTCGGTATCTTTCTTTATCTTTCTAGTGTCCTTTGCTTGCGACTTGGATTGGTTGTCTTGATACTGTCCATATTTTCTCTGTCCTTTGTTCTTTGGGTTGGGGCCTCCCTTTCTTGGCTTTTGTTGTGAGGGGTTCCCAGGCCCAAATTACCATGTCTTTTGTTTGAGCTTCTGCTCGATTTTGATGACATATAGGTAGGCCGCGCCCAAGGATGAGATGTCCAAAAAATCCATTTCAGTCTGGATGTATCTATGCAGAGCGCCACAATACATGAGTACCATATGTCGCTCCAAATCTTTGATACCCATATTGGTGCGCAAGGTATGCAAGATATTCATGAAATCTGGCATTGCTTCATCTCTTTCTTGCCACAATGTGGTTCATTTGGTATACAAGTTATCATAACTTCCAATAGGGTAGTATTTTTCCTTAATAGCAACCCTGAAGGAATCCAAGGTGGCTGTGACTGTAAATAATGAGGGTTCCTCTATTTCCTTTTGCTCACAGAAAGTTTCCCACCAATCTTTGACATGGGGATCGAATTTGAGGAGAGCAAAAGTAATATTTTCTCTATTCAAAAAGTTATGGACAGAAAAATACCCTTCTAGTAGATTCAACCACTTGTCTACAACATCTATGTCTATCTGAACTTCAAATATAAGAATATCAAAGTTTATTTGTACCTTGAAGGGGGTGGCGCCTCCGCTCGAAGAAGATGCATCACCTGTTGGTAGTCGTTGAAGGATTTGCGTGAAACTATCCATGATATAGTTCCTTTGTTGCGTGAGGGCTTCCTCAATCAATAGTTTGAAAGGATATCCCGTCCTATCATCTTTATTTTCTTCTTCCATGAGAGGTCGCTTGGGTGTGCAATAACTTTTTTCCTCAAGAGAAACAAGCTCGAGACCCAACTCTTTGTACTCTGACCTCGATGGGGACATGCATTAAGACGACAAGGAGAAGACCGCTCTGATACCACTGATTCGGATTTTATGAGAAGAAAGAAATGACTACAGATTATTAATAGGTGCTTAACACAAAATAACAGAGATACAGTAAAACTAATTTTCTATTCAATAAGGAAATAAGTTGAAACTATAAAATGTAGCGGAAACAATATTGCTAGAATGGTGGCGGCTTATCTCTGAGAAGAGATGTGACGGTTGTGCTCATTCGCAATAATATGATCACAATGAGGCTCTGAAGGCCTTTTTACAATAAAAATAATTCCCAAAACCCTAGACATCCAAAAACCTAACCCTAGGAGATGAAGCGCCAAAAGTCATGTGGGCCCCGTTTGGGTAAGTCAGTACCTCAACTTCCCGGGGTCGTAACTTTTGCATACGATCTTCGTTTTAGGCGTGTGATATCCCGTTGGAAAGGTATTGTCGAGGAGATTCATTTTGGGGGATCAATAATGCATTTGGAAATCATTGAGAAGCTATATCCAAAAAAACCTTCATTTAGGCCCTCAAAATCGCCCCGAAAGTTAAAACTTCTAAAAATAGTAAATTGCCAAAATTGTCAGAAAATTGTTTTGAACCATTTGGAAAAGGTGGGTGGCCACTGATATGCACCTGGATCATGCATGTCCCCGAAAATATCTGGGTACAATAATTTGGTACTCGAACCAATTGAGCCATTACGAGAGCGGTTGTGCCGAGCCCAACAACAACCCATGGGAGACGAAAAGAAAGATGATGAGCAGGATATCCTATTAAAATGTTTCTTGAGGAATCCATCATGTGACAAATGAACGAAATGATGGAAAAATTCATGCAGATCCTTCAACGACTTCCCACATGATAAGCATCTTCATCAAGTAGCCATGCAACCCCCTTCAAGGTACATGTAAATTATGATATTCCATTATTTGAAGGACTGATAGATGTATATGCTATAGATAAATGGTTGAATCTGCTCAAAGGATATTTTTTGGTCCACAATTTTTTCGATAGGGAAAAGATCACTTTTTCACTCCTCAGGGTTGTTCCCCATGTTAAAGACTGGTGGGATACTTACTCTGAGAAAAGGGTTGTGGAGGAATCTACAATATTTGTGGTGGCCCCTACTTGGGATTCCTTTCGGGACACCATTAAAGAATAGTAATACCCTTTTGGAAGCTACGAAGACCAATACACTAGATGGACCACCCTACGTCAAGAAAGGGACCAGAAAATACCAGATTTCACCAATATTTTCCATACCCTACGCACCAAATTGGGTATCAAAGATTCTGAGCATCATCTAGTGCTCAAATACCATGACTATTTGCATAGATACATTTAGATAAATGGATTTCTTGGACGTCGCCTCTTTGGGCACAACTTATAGATACGCTATCAAGATCGAGCATAAATTTAAGCAGAAATGATGAGAGTTTGGATCTGCAAACCCCTCACAGCCGAAGTAGGGCAAAGGCATCACCAACCCACACAACAAGGGACTAGGTCGAGATGGATGCCCTCAGGACAACCAGTCTAAGCCGCAACACAAGAAGGACAATGAGAAGACGAAGGACACAAGAAAATTATGTGAGTACCATACAATTCCTTCGCACAACACCAAAGAATGTCACTCCAAGAAGTCCCTCATGGCTGAGCTAAAGGCTTATGAGTCAGAGGTCACTCTAATTCCGAGTCAAATCCTGAAGAAGTGAAGCATATTATCGATGCTGAACCCAGTGCCATTGTCTACCACCAAAGTCTGGCCGAGCGAAACAAAAGAACCAAAGGTAGGGGAACACCTCTTTCACTTGCAGATGTGGGTCAAGGGGGCTCTGATTCATTTAATTGTCTACAATGGTAGTCATAAGAACCTAATTTCAGCAGAGTTTGTCAAGCGGCTGGACCTACCAACGACACTACACCGACATCCCTACACCATCGGTTGGCTTCGTCAAGGAAGAGATCTCCATGTCCACCAATAATGTCATCTTCCCTACGAAATCAAGCCTTTCAAAGATGAGGTACTGTGTGATATTTCTCCCCTTGAAGTCTATGATGTTTTTTTAGGACAACCATATTTGTGGAAGCGTCATACTGTGTATGAATTTGGGTAGATAATTCTACATGATCCCAGAGGTAGTGCCACCTACTGCTATTTCTTTAATCTCTGCTAAAAAATGCAGTAAGGTCATTTCATAGACCAGGAAGTTCGTCGTCTTTGTGATCCGTACTCATAGTAAAAAGAAAGTCTTCGCCACATTTGTAGCCTCTACACAACGCCTCTCTTCGCAACAGAAGCAAGTGGACGAGATCATGGAAGAATACAAAGACATATTATCCTCACCTACAGGGGTACCAACACATTTCCAAGTCAAGCATCCAATTGATTTGACCCTCGATGCAGCTCTACCTAATGGACCAGTCTATTGATGCTCGTTGATGGAGAATGAAGAATTCAGGTGTCAGATTCGAGAGCTTCATCAAAAGGGGCACATCAGACCCAGCTCCTCCCCTTGCGGAAGCCTGATTGTACTGGTGCAAAAGAAGGACAGGACTTGGCGACTCTGCATTGATTACAAAGGCTTAAACAAAATCACAGTCAGGAACCGCTATCCCATTCCCAAGATTGATTTTCTTCTTGACCAACTCAAGGGGGAAAATTTCTGCAACAAGATTGACCTAAAGTCTGGCTACCACCAGGTTCCCATCGAACCAACTTGTGTATGGAAGACAACTGTCAAGTCTAAGGAATGTCTCTATGAATGTCTAGTCATGCCCTTTGGCTTAACAAATGCACTAACCAATTTCATGAGGTTGATGGGTGATGTATTGAGATCCTTCACCAACTCCTTTATGGTGGTATATTTGGATGACATCCTCATCTTCAACAAGACGTGGGAAGAGCACATGCAACATATTCAACAGGTTTTGAGCACTCTACGAAAGCGCAAGTTGTATGACAACTTGGAAAAATTCTCTTTTGGCATGAACAAGGTCCAATACTTGGTCTACATTGTTGATGAGCATGGGTTACATGTTAATCCAGCTAAGATCCATGAAATCCGTGATTGGCCAGCCCTGACCACACTGATGGAGCTTCAGAGATTTCTGGGGCTAGCCAAATTCGACTGGCGGTTCATGTTGGTATTCTCCCATATTGCATGGGCCATCAACTAGGTGACCAAGGGAGGTGGTAGGGCCAAGTTCATGTGGGGGAAGGAGCAATAATGAAAATTCGATGATCTGAAGCATCGCTTGTGCTCAGCTCCAATACTCTCCTTGCCCGATCTGCAACAACCATTTGAGATTGAGACTGATGCATCTGACTATGCTGTGGGCACAGTTCTCACTCAACACAGGCATCCAATGGAATAACATAGTGAGACACTCTCTGATACTATCTGGAAATACCCCACCTATGACAAGGAAACGTACTCCATTGTACAATCCTGTCACCAATGGACACATTACATTATGGGGAAAGAGACTATCATACACATTGATCACAAGCCTCTGCAGTTCATACAAACATAGGGAAAATTTAAACATGACCACCATCATAAGTGGTCCACCTACCTGCAACAGTTTCATCTCAACATCAAGTATAATACAATTATCTACAATCATGTTGTTGACTGCCTTAGTCGGCCCCTTGTGGCTGCACTCACCATTGTGCTCCATTCCTATGGACATGAAGCCTTTGAGTGGCCCCACCTTTATCAACAATATCCGAACTTCACCACCACATATTATTATCCAGGTGCATATTGGTGGCCACCCACCTTTTCCAACTGGCTCAAAACAGCTTTATGGCAATTTTGGCAATTTACTATTTTTAGCAGGTTTTAACTTCCAGGGCCATTTTGAGGGTCTAAATGAAGGATTTTAAATATATAGGTTCTCAATGATATCCAAAGGCATGATTGAGCCCCCAAAATGAATCTCCTCCATGATACCTTTCCAATGAGCTATCACACGCCTAAAACGGAGATCGTATGCAAAAGTTACGACCTCGGGAATTTGATGCACCAACTTAGCCAAACAGGGCCCATATGACTTTTGGTGCTTCATCTCCTAGGGTTAGATTTTTGGATGTCTAGGACTTTTGGCATTCCTGATTATTGTAAAAATGCCTCCAGAGCCTCATTGTAACCATCTTCTTGCGAATGCGAGTAGCCGTCACATCCCTTCTCAGAGATAAGCTACCACCATTCTAGCAAGTCTTTCACTCTGTATTTTTACAGTCTCTATACATTTCTTTCATTTATAGAAATCATGTATTACTGTATATCTATGTTTATGGTTCCATCTCTGATATATTTCTGTTATATTACTGGATATACGCAATATCTCTGTGCATTTCTTTATTATATCTCCGCTCTCATTTCATGCCGAAAATAATCTGGATCAGTGGTATCAGAGCAGGTTGCTCTTGATTGTTTTCAGTGCATGTCCCTGACGAGTTCTGAGTATAGCAAGTTGGGTCTCGAGCTTGTCTTTCTTGAGGACAATCTCTCTCACACACCCAAGAAACCCTTAATGGTGTAAGAAAAGAAAAACGATGGAGCAGACGATCTTATAAGTCTGTTGCTTGAGCAAGCTCTCACGCGACAGAGGGATGAAATGATGGAGAATTTTTTCCACATCCTTCAACGCCTACCAATAGCATCAAGCGCATCTTCATCAAGAGGCCACTTTGGAGGCAACTCGCCTTTCAAGGTACAGGTTAATTTTGATATTCCTGCATTTGAAGGTCAAATAGATGCTGATGCCCTAGATAAATGGTTAAATCTGCTAGAAGGTTATTTCTCTGTTCATAATTTTTCAGACAAGGAAAAGATCACCTTCGCACTCCTTAAG
>JZKD02S0945565.1:308801-345849 GCA_000966675.3 Picea glauca | reverse complement strand
CTCAGAGATAAGCTGCCACCATTCTAGCGAGTCTTTCACTCTGTATTTTTACAGTCTCTGTACATTTCTTTCATTAATAGAAATCATGTATTACTGTATCTCTGTGTTTATGATTTCATCTCTGATATATTTCTATTATATTACTGGATATATGTGATATCTCTGTGCATTTCTTTATTATATCTCCGCTCTCATTTCGTGCTGAAAATAATCCGGATCATATTAGCTCTTGGGTACAGGCACAACTGTCACTGATTTTCACATTCAGGATGGACTCTTATGCCACTTGGGCCATCTCTGTGTTTCTACAAGTGAGTTTGCAAAGCTAATTTGGGAAGCATGTTATTGCAGATTTTGTAGCTAGGATAAAAGGCTATAAGATATAGGGCCAAACTGGTGTAACATGAACCTTCCCATCATGGTGACATTGGGTGGGATAGGTTCCTGTTACGCCAGTATGACCCTATATCTTATATCCTTTTATCCTAGCTACTTAGGTCATTGATACACTATATATTGAGGGTTTTGACTCTCATTTTTATCATCACAAATTAACTCACTCATAGTGAGGTCTAATTTTTAGCGCCCTATTGGGTTTTTGGGCTGAACTAAGTGATGTGAACTTGTTGAAGGAAGAGATTTTTTGGCATTTATGGTGTTTCTCTTGAAGGAAGGTGTTACAACTAGGGTTTGCATGGTTATTTCTTCATGAATTGTAAGTGTTTCTTTTTCAAAACTTCTTATTGAATGGTTGTAGTTTAAATTCCTTGCATATTGCTTATAAATTTGTTGAATCAAAACCTTAGGTGATAAGAACACAAATAGGTCCTTGTCTCATGTCCCCTGATAGAGAAACCTTTAGCCATTGAAAGAGAGGAAGAGAGCATAGCCATAGCTACACTCCTTGTTTCTCTTTCCCTTGTGCTAGCCGTACCTTTTAAAATCCAAGAGGAGGAAGACGTCCCAGGCCTAGGTTATCTACACTTAGGGCCATTTTTCCTTTAGGGTTTGATGAAAGAGCCTTGTTGTAGCAACACTCTCCCTCATTAAGTCCTCTTGTCTTGATTTTGTTCTTCATCTGAGCTAGCCGTTTGCCGAAAAGGAGGAGAGAGCACGAGTCCTTGCTTTTGCAACATCGGAGTGAGCCTCTCTCCCCTAGGGTTCTGTCTTTGAGGCCCTACTTTAGCAACACTTTGAAACTTTTCCCTCTAGTCCTTTGAAATCTCATCTCCTTCAACCTGTGCATCCTTCACTTATTAACTCCATTCTACCCTCAGGCACTGATCCCAAGACCTCCATATTTGAAGTAAGACTTTGATCCAAACACTCTCAAAACTTGAATTTAAAACCCTAACTGCACTAACCCTAACCTACTAACCCTAAGTTGCTAATGTCACTCTTGGTTATTTCATCTCAATGCAACAACGTTTTACTTTATGAGCAATTGAATGGTTGTTGAAGGCATTAATTGAGTTAAGAAGTGATTTGTTGTATTGAATGCTATATCATTATAGTATTTATTGGTGAAGTGACATTACTGCTATTCTTCGTCAAAATTTACTTTTAAACTGCTCATATTGAATACCAGATAGTTTTTAATACATATGAAGTACTAATCAAAGACTGCACGTATTAGTTTCCTTGTTGTATTGTCTCAAGCAGGTGCTTTTCTTTCCTTTGGTTATACCTTATTATTGGCTATTTAGCTGGGATGATCTGATTGGCGGTGATCTGTGAAGGGGGAACTTGTCCTTGTCCTTTTATCCTTTTCCCTTTCAAAACCCCAGGTCACCGGGGACGTCTCCCATGGGCCTAGCCTCCCTGAAGAGAAAGAACCTTCCCATCGTGGTGACATTGGGTGGGATAGGTTCCTGTTACACCAGTTTGGCCCTATATCTTATAGACTTTTATCCTAGCTACAAACTGTGTGATAACAAAGCCCACTAAAGTCAGGTGGCATGACATTTTGGCGTAGAGAAAAATGTGGACGTTCTTCAGAAACATTTTTATTGGCCAAAACTTTGAGAGGATATGAACAAGTATATCAAATCTTGTACTGCCTGTGCCATTGACAAGCCAACCATCAAGAAGTAATGCTTATATACCCCTCTTCTGATTCCCGAGAAGCCTTGGGATCCATCTCAATGGATTACATGTCTGGCTTTTCATCCACCAAGCAAGGAAATGACTGTGTGTTTGTGGTCGTTGATCAATTTTCAAAGATGGCCATCCTCACAGCCTATAAGAAGAATGTCACAATGATAGATACTACCAATATATTCTTCGGGCGAGTGTGTGTCCACTTTGGGATACCACATACCATTATCTCCGACTGAGACAATAGGTTCCTCAACACCTTTTGGTTGAGTCTCTGGTCTTTGTTGGACACTAAGCTCACAAAATCCACTGTGCTCCACCCCCAAACCGATGGCCAAACATAGGTCATTAATCGCATGATTGTGCACATCTTGTGCATGTACAATTCTAAGCATCCACTGATCAGATCATGGACACACAGGTCTAGGGCACTCGCCAGCAACATATCCAACTTTATCAGGTTGCCAAGGCAAGAAAACTCCTACACCAAGGCAAGTGGCTCACTCGGGTCCAAATCCAACAAAACTTTCCTTACCTGATGGGGGAACTTAACACAATGGATACCATTGCTTCCTAAGGGGGGAGGATTGATCTAGGTGGGTATTGGTGGCCACCCACCTATTCCAATTGGCTCATCATGTCCGTTTTTGTTCAACACATTCTTTTGTACTGATTTGTAATTGTGGGTTCTACACTTCTATGGATGTCAAAAGCCCCACATATCCTCTAGGTGTATATGGGTGGCCTCTTGCCTAATCCAACTGGCTTATTTTGTATGTTTTCATGTCAGCACATCTTGTTGTACTTCTAGGGCCGTTTTGGGGCCCTAAAAATTGTTTGTTTGGATCACCACAATCAAAATGTAGATAGAGTTAGATTTTGACAACGAAATGTGTAGTTCTCTGAAAGACCTTTCTAACGGGCTATTATGCACCTAAAACAGAGGTCGTATGCAAAAGTTACGGCCCTAGAAAGTTGAGGTACCAAATTACACCAACTTACCTATAGGGCCCACATGACTTTTGGCGTTTCACCTTCTAGGGTTAGGTTTTTGGATGTCTAGGGTTTTTGCATTCATGAGTAATATAAAAAATGCCTATGGAGCCTCATTGTAATCCATTATGCTCAGATATATGGACGTAACAGCCACATCTCTTCTCAAAGATAACTACCACCATTCGAGCAAGTTTCAGTTCTGCAATTTTACAGTTTCAACCAATTTTATTATTTAATAGAAGATATTGTTCACTGGATATTTGTGTTATTCTCCACATCTCTGTGTTTATTGTATTTAGTCTGTTAATAAGTTCGTTCCACTCCTAAATCAAGATCATATTTATTTTCAATTTTTGGCACTCTTTTCTCACTCATAAGCTTCTTTTTTCCGCGATGGGTGGAGTGTCCACTCGAAACGTTGGATGTTTTAAAATTTCTTACAGAGTTTGAAAGCTCAAGCAACAATTTATCCATGTTCATGTAGATTTTAACTCCACATCACACAAATATCTATTGCATTTAAAAATAAAAATAATTAAATGAATAATAGATAGACATACAACTCGTTCTATCTATTTGCAATATAACGATATGTATATGCCAACGTGTGGTGAAATACATATATGTAATTATGTTTAAAAATAAAATAAAGAATAAAGAAACACGAATTTAGAGTCCATGCCCACTTGCATATCTTTCCACTTGACAAGGCTTCTACAACTTGTGCAATGCTATTGTTGGGGCTTGAAAAATATTATTTTTTAATGTTAGGATATTTAGACTCTTAGGAGTTAGTTAAGATCTACTTTGTCTAATGTGTCATTAGGTAAAAGTGTGAAGATTTTCTAGGTCCTAACAAGCTGCCAACTAGGTCTATCTTTGACCTCAAGTTGGCTCTAAGTTTCAACTGCCAAACAAGGGTTTGTTGTTGTTTTATAACAACAAACTATTCAGTAACTTCTTTGTTGTTTTGTTACGGTTACATAGGCCATTTAGGTGATTTGGCATGTAGCTTTTGTCACCAAGATGTTAGCACATGCATACCATAAATTATGTAAAACACCTGGACATATTTTAGAGCTGAAATAATGTTGTTCTAAACACTAACATACATGAAAATGAACACATGTATTTTTGGTCAACATGGCCCTGGATAAAACCCCCCTGGGGAAAACTAGTTTGGAATACAACAAGTACAATAAACAGATTAACTTGATACAATAGAAACTTGAACCAAGCTAAAACACAATTCCAAATGGTAGAGATGCACCCTAGTATGGTGCATCCTCACAAGTTGCCAAAACCACTGAACTGAAGTGCCTTGGATGCTGGAAGCTCTGATGGAGAAACCCTTGCACAAAACTCTGAATCTGTGGTGTATCTCTCCATTGAAACAATCCTCAAAGAAAAATGACCACTGCAAGTCCTCCCTGCTAGTTGTGCACCCTCCTCCTATCAATAACATTCTCCACAAATAAATGAAGGACTAATCCTCCTGTCTACCTCCATGAATGGGGGTGCCCAAGATTTCCTCACTCAATTCCATCATACTCTCCCCAATGCTCCCTCTCAAGCTCCTCAAGTGAACATAAGAGTGAATGAGCCTCCCTTTGTCCTATGTGCCCCTCTTAAGGAATCATGAGAAAACCTAAAGTATGTGTGGATGATATAATCTCATATCATCCCTAATCAATGGTTGAGATCTCTCCAAAATAATCTCAATTCAAAACCCATTTTACTTAAGTTTCCATAGTTTCACTTTATGTCCCTCAATTCACCCACAAAGTGAATTAATAGTCATTTTAGGCTAAAATGACTAAATTCCACTTTTGACTTAAATCTCCTAAGTCAAAGTGAAATTAGACATAAAGTACATGGTACATGGTTCAAAGTATTTCCCTCTTGTGTTTAGAGGCTCACAAACACAAGGGGATCACTTTCCAACGTACCCAAATCTCAACACTCCCTCTTACCGAGGAAAGTGCCTTGCACCACCAATATCATTAGTGGACATGGTTGCCTACTAGAAAATACTCGATGAGTATGGATATACCCTGATCAATGAAAGTAGTCTCTGACACATATTTTCTCAATATGTGCGATCTATAGATGGAAGTGTCTCCCCACCTATCCAAGATCACCTAGATCTTGGTATTAAACCAAATATCTCAACTTTGGTCTCCCACTAAGGATTTCTACCTCCTGGCATCTCGCCAATGGTCACTACTCTTGGAATCTCACCAAGATTCACTCTCTTGGCATCTCACCAAGAGTATCCCACTCTTGGTATCTCACTAAGAGTACCAGGATCTCGACATCTCACCAAGATCCTCAACTTGGCGTCCACCAAGTAGCTTCTAGCTGAAGTGGAACGAGATAATGATCTTCCCGTCTTTGTAGCCAAGTGAGGCTCAAGCCTCCATGGTGCCCTGCCACTCCTCCTCATCAATATATGATGCTATGAAGCTCCTGCACCAACCCTCTGTCTTGACAACTATGAAACTGAAGTTGTCCCGGGTGGACCAGTCACCCCTGACGACGGTGTACAAGAAAACTAAGTCTGATCTCCCTCTGAATCACTACTATGATTCAATAAGTCCTCCTCAACTCTGTATCCCCACCTGATGCTATATGGTGTAACAACTGACAAAGTAGTAGCGGATGCACACTCTCTCGCAAACTATGCATCGAACTCAAGATCCTTTGTTGTTGCTACTGAATCATCCTGCTGCTTCTTCTTCTTCTTGGGACACTGTCCTACATAGTGACCCATCTATCTACAAGCAAAGCATCTCACTGTTCTCATGTCTCTCTTCTGCCAACCATTGCTCTCTCCCTGTGGCAGGGCTTGAATCTTGGGACCATGTCGACCTCCCCTGCCGGTCTTCTTCTTTCCCTTTGTCCAAAGAGAAAGGTCCTCATCACCCTACAATGTCTGCTTCTGTCCAGAAGTCTCTGATGTAAGTCAAGTCTCCTCCTGAATGAAATCATCCCACATCCTCTCCCAAGTGGGCATGATTTCTCTGGCAACAATGCCATGAAAAAATGGACCCCATGGTTTAGTGAAGCTATTTAAGGCTATTCTCACCATAGAGTATGGGTCCACTACCTCTCCAATGGCTCCAAGCTCATCTATGATCTGGGTGTATTGGCCAAAGTAAGAAGTAACTAACTCATCTTGGAGCATACAAATGCCCCTAAGTCGATCATACATAAACATCTTCTAGTGTTGGTTAGAGCTATGGTGAATCTTGCATAGAGATGCCCACATCTCAAATGCATAGGATTTCCCAGTCAAGTGGGGAATGATGTGATTTCACACATTGTCCTATTTTCCTTGTTGTTACTCTTCCTGAACTTTGCTAACAAGGCGGGAGTAGTAGTAGGAGGAACAACAACAGGCACCTAAACTATATCCCATAATTAGAGGTCCTCTAAGACAAAGACTATCATGGCCTTCCAAGGCGACCGGTTGCTAGATCCAACTAGCCTATCCTCCACATGCATCTGAGATGCTAACATCATTACCCACTGCACTCAAATTGATGCTACAACTGCAAAGGAATGTTGCCTCACTCCTGTCAACATAGGTGTGAAAAGAGGAAAACGAACACCAACCTCACTCCTAGAAATATAGGTGTGAAAAGAGGTCATGAAAGATCAACCTAACTCCTACCAAGTAGGTGTGAAAAGAGACTGAAGAAATGCCCACCAACTTCTCTACAACTCTCCACAAAAATTCTGCCAACAAGATGCCACTAAACTCTATCAATGGCTGTCCACAAAATATTCCCAAAATATGTCTAAAATAGTCCACAAAGATGCCGTCCAAAACTCAACAAAAGTCAGCCACCAAGCTTGATACCATGAAGTTTTTCTAGGTCCTAACAAGTTGCCAACTAGGTCTTGCTTTGACCTCAAGTTGGCTCTAAGTTTCAACTGTCAAACAAGGGTTTGTTGTTGTTTTGTAACAACAAACTGCTTAGTAACTTCTTTTTTGTTTTTTTATCGTTACATAGGCCATTTTAGGTGCTCTAGCATGTAGTTTTTGTCACCAAGATGTTATCACATGCATACCATAAATTATGTAACACACCTAGATATCTTTTAGAGATGAAATAATGATGTTCTAAATGCTAACATACATGAAAATAAACACATGTATTTTTGGTCAACATAACCCTGGATAACCCCCCCGCGAGGAAAACCAATTTGGAATATGAGTGTATATATGTGGAGAAAATATGGTGGAATACAATAAGTACAATAAAAATATGAACCTGATACAATAGCAACTTGAACCAAGCTAAAACACAAGTCCAAATGGTAGATATGCACCCTAAGATGGTGCACCTTCCTCACAAGTTTCCAAAACCACTGAACTGAAGTGCCCTGGTTGCTGGAAGCTCTGATGGAGAAACCCTTGCACCAAACTCTGAATCTATGTTGTAGCTCTCCACTGAAACTGTCCTCAAAGAAAACTGACCACTACAACTCATCCCTGCTAGTTGTACGCCCTCCTCCTAGCAAGAACACTCTCCAAAAATAAATGAAGGAATAAGCCTCCTGGCTACCTCCATGAATGGGGGAGCCCAAGAGTTCCTCACTCAATGCAACAATCCTCTCCTCAATGCTCCCTCTCAAGCTCCTCAAGTGAACATAAGAGTGAATGTGCCTCCCTTTGCCCTATGCGCCCCTCTTAAGGAAACATGAGAAAACCTAAAGTATGTGTGGATAAGATCATCTCATCTAATATCATTCCTAATTAATGGATGAGATCTCTCCAAAATAATTTCAACTCAAAACCCACTTTACTTAAGTTTCCATAGTTTCACTTTATGTCCCTCAATTCACCCACAAAGTGAATTAATAGCTATTTTAGGCTAAAATGACCAAATTTCACTTTTGACTTAAATCTCCTAAGTCAAAGTGAAATTAGACATAAAGTACATGGTACATGATACAAAATATTTCCCTCTTGTGTGTAGAGGCTCACAAACACAAGGGGAACACTTTCCAAGGTACCCAAATCTCAAGAAAGTTTGTTTCTTTAGTATGCATTTGTAGTTAGGAAATCCAATGGTCACGATATGTTCTCGACATATAGTGATCCGACGGTTCATATTTTTCTAGATCTTAATGGATACATTGATCCATGGATTAACACATGATTGGTCCATGATATCTATTTAAAGAGAATGGAGGGTCATTTGCTGATGATCCATTGTGATAAACTCTCTTGTAAAATCTTTCTGTAATATTTTTCTTTTGCATTAATAAACTGTTCCAAGTGGCCGCATTAGCTGGGGCCGTGGATGGTTCCCTGTAGAGGTTTTACCATGTCAAAAAACCGATGTGTTGATATTTGATCCAGTTTTTTGGGTGGTTACTGAAGGTGTTATTCCTATATTGGAATACCACTGTAGCCGAACATGGTATGAGACCCCATTTGAAGACCTGCTCTTGTTGTAGATCGAGATTGTGAAGCCAAATTGACTCTTATTTGATTTCTACCATTTCCATACATTTATTGGATGAGATGACTATTCCATTGCATCCGAAGCCCCATTTAAGTTAGGAACACTTTTCATTTCACTCGAAAATTTTTCCGTTTGCCCAAGAGATGGCCATTTCAGTCAGATCCAGAGGTATAAAGCCTGAATACGCCCTTTTTAAATTTTTGCAGAGTATTATTTCGGTTTTATTTCAGATTTATATTGTTTGTTTCTGGGATTCTACTATTTTAAATATGTTTATTCTCTTTTCTCCCCGTCTTATGTGATTTCGACAAATTAGAAGCAAATAGGAAAATGTGCATTTTTCGGGTAAGCTAACCAAAATCTAACTCTTGTTGTCATCGAGAAGCATATATCTTTTCTTGTGTGAAAACAATTTTTTTTTGAGCATGCTCTCCAAGGTCATTTTCAACAACAACAACAACAATCCTGCTTCTAAACAATACAATATGTTTTTCTATCTCACTTGGTTAAAAGTTTCCTTATTAAGTAAGAGGTCTTGAGTTCAAGTCTCTTTTTTTGTTACTTTTTAAAAAAATGTTCATGCATCCATTTTAAAGTGTATTTCACTCCAAGTATAAAAGTGAATCACTATAAGTAGCTTTAATATTTTATTTTAAAGTTATTTGTTTTGCATGCAACTTTATTTTATCAAGTAACTTCATTGTAAAAATGATCCTCGCTTCTTTTTATAAAAGTGGGTGTTGGCCCTTGACCAAGTTTTGAAGATTCTTGGTCATGTTTGACCTAATTTTGGGACTTCCACAGGCCGTCGAAGGCGGAGCACAAGACGAAGCAGAGATCACGGGATCTTGGCCCCTTTTAGGGCCCTTTTTGGGATTGGGGATTGTGGAATGGGTATGGGATGTCTGCCCATGGATTTACCCATGTTTAGGCCTAGTTTGTAAAGTATAAATAGATGTCTAGGCAATGTAAGGAGGGGAATCTATGAGACTGAGAGGTCAGTTGCAAGTTGTGCTAAGTGCTAGGGTTGGATCTATGTGATCAAGGATTTTATATGATTTTTGCATACTGTGTGAGACTTGCAGAGCTAAGTGCAAGTGGTTATAATAGATTGTGGAAGGCTTTGTGTTGTAATGCAAGGAAGGAGGATCTAGTGAGGTGCACAAATCTCCTATCCTCTATGGAGTGGGACTTGAATGCTTTGTTCTTGTAAGAAGCTTGACTGAAGATAATAAAGAAGAGAAGAGTTGGTGGATGTAGCCTCAAAGGCTCCAACCTGTATAGGAAGAGGCTTACCAACTGTTCACCGAGATCGAAGACAAAGGAGCGGAACTGGAGCAAGTTGTCACTGCAACAAAACAATGCCTAGAAGGACCTGTTAACGAAGGAATCATCCAAGAGTTCATTGAACAAGATGCCATAGAAAAACAACAAGTCGAAGCAATTCAAGCCAAGATCGAGGCTTTTGAAGCAGAACTAATAAGATCAGAGTGACTCGGGATGAGTCACAGGTGAGTGTTGGGGGCCTATTGGCCCTTGACCAAGTTTTGAGGATTATTGGTCATGTTTGACCTAATTTTGGGACTTTGACAGGTTGTCGAAGGTAGAGTGCAAGACAAAGCGGATATTGTGGGATATCAACCCCTTTTAGGGCCCTTTTTGGGATTAGGGATTGTGTAATGGGTATGGGATGTCGGCCCATGGGTTTACCCATGTTTAGGCCTAGTTTGTAAAGTATAAATAGATGTCTAAGTAATGTAAGGAGGGGCATCTATGAGACCAATAGGTCAGTTGCAAGTTGTGCTAAGTGCTAGGGTTGTATCTATGTGATCGAGGATTGTAGATGCTTTGTGCATACTATGTGAGACTTGCAGAGCTAAGTGCAAGTGGTTAGAACAGACTATGGAAGGCTTTGTGTTGTAATGCAAGGAAGGAGGATCTAGAAAGGTGCACAGATCTCATGTCCTCTACACAATGGGATTTGAATTCTTTGTGCCTGTAAGAATATTGACTGAAGATAATAAAGAAGAGAAGAGTTGGTGGACGTAGCCCCACAGTGGGGGTGAACCATGTACATGTTGTGTTGCTTTTCTTTGTGTGATGTATTGATGTGTTTACTTGCTTAGTTCTTTAACATAGATGAATGATAGATAGATATGTTAATTCTATGTGCTTAATAGTATGGATGAATACTAGATCTGGCCTATGTGGAGGTGCTTAAGTGCTTGAATATACTAGATCTGAATGAATACTGTGTTGCACTATAATCAGGGTTTAATTGCGTTGTAACTAAAAACTGAATATTGATGAATGTTAACTATTGAGTGCTCTATTAAGTGATTAGAACCACAGATTTGTGTCCCAGCTAAGGTTGCAGACACTATATTCCTGCAACCACCCTTGCTTCTACCTTGGGTGAGACCTATGTGGAGGTGCTTAAGTGCTTGAATATAATAGATCTGAGTGAATACTGTGTTGCGCTATAATTAGGGTTTAACTGCACTGTAACTAAGAACTGAATATTGATGAATGTTAATTTTTGAGTGCTCTGTTAAGTTCTTAGAATCACAGATCTGTGTCCCAGCTAAGGTTGCAGACATCGAAGTCCTGCAACCACCCCTACCTCTACCTCGGGTGAGACTTCATATGCTTCGCAGGTGTTGCCAAAAGGGCCAGAAGTTAGGGTTTTGTTGATGCGCTGTTGTGGCGTTGAACCTTGGGTCTACCCCTATGCCAATAGTGGGTCACTTCATAAAATAACTTATTTGTAAATTGAGGGCATGAATTTCATATCCAAAGTCCGTTTTCAGTGCCATTTTTTTTAAACCACCTAATTTTTTGAGATCTTTCAATCCATATCACCATTTTTAGTTTTTAAATCCATATTATCCACATATTTAACATGGATTATTCCAGTGATATTTTTCTTACCAACACCAACTAATTCCAATGTAAATACCATATGGAGGATTTATTAATAAGTAAAGGCATGTATCAGATTACCTTGGGAAAGAAAAAAGAACCCACTGATGATGAAAAGAAATTCAAATGGGCTAGGAATGACGAAGCACATGGATTGATCAAAATGTCCATATCTTCTGATTTAAGGTTCCACCTTCAAGAAATTGATGACCCTGATGAAGCTTGGGAAAAGCTTGAATCTGTGTCTAGTAAACACAATCTTATTTGAGCACATCAGTTAGAAAATTGGATATTGACTTTAAGTCCAAATGATTTTTCTTTCATTTAAGACTATCTATCTAAGTTTAAAACACTTGGAATTTTGTGTGAAGAATTTAGCATAAAGTTGGAGGAAGAGTGTTGCATCTATGTTATTCTTTCTAAGATAGGTAGTGCATACTATGTGTTTGTATCTACCTTTTATGCCATGGGAGAGGCTCTAGGTAAAGGTTATCAAAAATCCACTCTTGAGTCCTTTTGTGATACTTTGATTGATCAACACTGTAGGTACCTCCAATAAAGCCTTAGTCACTCAACAGAAAGATAAACCAAAGAATCTGAAGAAGAAACATCCTTGCCACAACAACAAGAAAAACAAGGGTCCCAAATTCACTTATCTAGATTCAACTCCTAATGGTGACAAATGAGCAAAATCTAAAAATAATAAGAATGACAAACATTGCAACTTTTGTGGGAAATATGGTCATGGTGAGTCCAAATGTTTCAAGATGATGGCAACTTTAGAAACAATGATGGTGAAGCACAACATCAATATTGATTTTACTTCTTCTTTTTCTCATGGACATGCACTTTCTTCTTCTAGTTTCTCCTTCAATGCAACTTCTACTTCTTCTTCTTCCGATGAGTAACTGATTGATTCTGAAGCATCTTATCATATGGCTAAGGATAAAGCCATATTTTCTTCTCTAAATGAATGTAACACCAAGAAAATATTTGTTGGTGATGATATATCTCTTAGTGTTGTAGGATATGGAACAATTCAAGTGGATAATGATCATTTCAATGATGTATTATGTGTTCCAAGTCTTTCATGTAACCATCTATCAATATATAAAATCACTCATTCAGGTGAAGGTAAAACTGTAGAGTTTTCACCTCACCAAGTTGTAATCAAGGATCTAAAAGGTCCTAAGCATGTTCTTGCAACTGGAATTATTGATGATATTTCCAAGCTGTACAAGTTTGACAACTTTGGGTCATCATCTTTTCCATTAGTTTTTGTTGCTCATAGCGATGACTTGAGAAAACTTTGGCATGAGTGGTTTGGTCATCTAAACTATCGCTCATTGCAACAACTATGTAATCAACATATGGTGACTGATATTTCTCTTGTTTTTTGCAGAGATTGTGTTTGTGCTAGTTATGTTCTTGACAAACATCATCGGGACAATTTTGACAAACGTGCATGTTGGCATGCCTTGGGCCCTTTGCATATTTTTCATAGTGATTTGTGTGGTTGTTACACACCAAAATTCCTCACTTTGATAATGTCCTATCATCATTATCGTAAGTGTCACAAGTGTCACAAACATTTTATTTCCATCCCGCACATGTCACATTACGGACGACACCATAAGAACACTTGGTACACCCTCTAAAACTTGTTAGAAGAGGAAAACACATCATTAGGAAAAGCTTACAAATATTTTTCCTTGAATAATAATTGTCTTAAACAATTTTTTGGAGATCAACGCTCCTCTGCTCACATGCAGGGAGCACTAGCACTCCTGTCCCACTCAACATGGAGTGCTATAATTCTTTGTTTCCAAATTTAAGGGAGCGTCGTTCTGTTGAGAGAATATTGAGGAGAAATCCCCCTTATCTCTAAAGTCATCTAGAAAGCATCTGAGTTGGTTTGGCTCGAATCCAAATTATAGGCTGTATCTAATTGAGATACCCCAACTGATGGAGTCATATCCTCAACTTATTCCAAAGATAACTAAGGTGGTTGAGAATCTCAAAGACTATAAAATGAGGCATTCTCATGGTGAAAAGGAGGAGAATATCAGTGAAAAGTATTGTCATTCTGATCTTGGATCTTTCGAGCAAGGGGTTGGACAAGGAGAACTTGGTGACGCTATTGCATTTGCATCTATGGATTATAAGTACCTTGTTATGTTCTCATTAATATGTTCTTGACATGTTTCCTTCAATTTTGTGTATGATTTCATAGGCTTGTCTCTTCTTGATAAATCTAGTTTAAACTAATCTTGGTAGAATAGAAAGCATGTATTGTCTTTGTTTTCTATTGAATTACATAACTCATTAAAGGGCTTGAAGATAAAGTTCATCGTGAACCGAGCAAGGAAAAACTTCGGAAAAAGGTACATCATGCTTTCTTCCTCTTTTTCCTTTGACTATTTTAGCTACATTTAAAGGAATGTCAGTGTTCAATGTTATCATTTTTCTATCTTGGTCATAGGGGTCTACGATCTAAGAGGACATTGACCTGTCCATAGGGGAATTTTCCTACAACAATGGTCCACTTTCTTCTTCTTATTTTTATGGGTGCAAGTATTTCTTAACTTTCATTGATGACTTTTCTAGATGTACTTGGGTTTAATTATTAAAACTTAAGAGAAAGGAATTTGACAAGTTTATGGCCTACAAGGCCCTTGTAGAAAATCAATCTGGACATCAAATTCGAAGGTTAAGAACAAATAATGGAGGTTACTATGTGAACAATAATTTTACAAGTTATTGCTCTACACATGGCATCCAGATGCAACATATTTTTCCATATACACCACAACAAAATGGTGTTTCTTGGAGAAAGAACCACACATTAAAATAAATGGCTAATTGTATGATCCAATCTAAGGGATTAAGTCTAAAGTATTGGGAAAAAGCCATCAACTGTGCAAATTACATAGTAAATCACACTCCCACAAAGGCCCTTAAAAATATAACACCGGAAGAAGCATGGACTAAAATTAAACTAGATGTAAGTCACTTCCGTGTATTTGGAAATATAGCATGGGCTCACATTCCTAATGAGAAAAAAAAAATATTGCAACCTAAAAGTGAGAAGTGTATATTTGTTGGTTATTCTGAAGATGTCAAATGTTACAGAGTTCTTCAATGATATTGTAATGAAATTATTATTAGAATAAATGTTAAATTTGATGAAAATATCTTGGCTTGCGAGCCTAATTCGATGATTTTGCCTTCTTTAGACTGTGAGCCATCTTCGACGTTTATGCCTTCTTCTGTTCCTATTCTGATTTTTTCTTCAAATGATGACAATGAGGATGAAAATCCACCTCCACCTACTCACCTTCCTCCATATGAGTCCATTTAACCTGAACCAACACCAACACCACCGCTTCCTAGATGGGTTCGTTCAACATGAGAAGAAACTGGTGATCTTGCCGGTGATCCTTCAAATCAATGTCAGACACATTCTCAGTTCCAACAAGCCTCTTCTCTTTTTGCTCAAGTTTCAGAGACTCATGATCCAAGACATTTGAAAAATCTTTAGGTCATCCAGATTGGGATACAACAATGAATGAAGAGTATCGTTCTTTAATGCAAAACAATACTTGGGATCTTCTACCCCTTCCAAAAGGAAGAAAACTTTTCATATGTAAATGGGTCTACAGAACCAAGTATGCATCCGATGGAAGTGTTGAAAGACACAAGGCTCATTTAGTTGCCAAAGGATTTTCCCAAGTTGAAGGAATTGACTATAATGAAACCTTTGCCCCTGTAGCCAAAATGAATTCCATCCACCTTATTCTTTCCCTTGTTGCCTCACATAAATGGGAGGTCCATCAGATGGATGTTAAATATTTCTTATTGCATGGGGATTTGTAAGAAGAAATACACATGGAAAAACCTCATGTCTATGTCCATAACGAATCTGGATTTATTTTTCACCTTAAGAAATCTCTTTATGGTCTTAAGAAAGCTCCTCGAGCTTGGTATGCCAAAATGGACAATTTTCTTATTGACACTGGATTTTCTAGATGCCATTCTGATCCTAATGTCTATACCAAGAAAGTAGGAAGCCATCTCACAATCCTTTTCCTTTATTCTGATGACCTTATCCTTACTGGTAGTGACTCAAAAATTTTAAACCATGTGAAAACCAACCTTAAGAAGAAATTTGAAATGACAGACTTAGGTTTTTTGCACTATTTCCTTGGAATCTAAGTTTTGTAAACCAGTGAAGAAATTTTTCTTTCCTAGTCTAAGTATGCTTGTGAGCTTCTTCGTCGCTTTCACATGGAAGATTGTAAAGCAACCCTTTCTCCCATCCAGTCTGCAGTCAATATTTCTACCACCTGTACTTCTCCTGAAGTTGATGGCACCTTATATCATTAGTTATTTGGTAGCCTCTTATACTTGAATCATACTCGTATTGATATTTTCTTTGTTGTTGGTCTTGTTTCCTGGTATATGCAAACACCCCATGAAATCCATTGGAAAACAACTAAAAGTATACTTCGTTATGTCGAGGGTACAGTTTATTTTGAGATACATTATAGTTCAGGGGGGACTCCTTTATTGGCTGGTTGCACTGATTCAGATTGGGCCGACGACCCTGATGATCGGAAGTCTATTGCATGTTATGTTTTTAGCCTTGGTTCAGGACCTGTCACTTGGGCCTATAAGAAACAATAGGCTAATTCACTTTATTCAACATAAGAAGAGTTCTAAGAAGTGGTAAATGCAAGTCATAAAGGCTTGTGGCTTTGAGATATCCTTTCATAGTTTGGATTCCAGCAGCAACATCTGACCAACCTTTGGTGCAACAACCAGAGTGCGATCAAGCTTGCCAAATGCCCAGTTCAACACCAACACAACAAACACATTGATATACACATGAACTTCATCAGAAAGATCATTCATGATCAATTTATTTAAGTGCTCGTTTTCGCTACAGAAAATCAAGTTGCAAACATTTCCATAAAGTATCTTACATAAGCGAATTTTTCCAAACTTTGATCTATGTTAGGAGTTCATGAAGTTGTCATTAAGGGGGGATAGGCTCTAATGCTTCCTTCCTGCTCCTATTGTGTCACTATTGTAAATCCTTCAATCCTATCCCAAGTTGTTCTTAAGGGGGGATGTTAAGAAATTTAGACACTTAGGAGTTAGTTAAGATCTACTTGGTCTGATGTGTCGTTAGGTAAAAGTGTGTTTCTTTAGTATGCATTTGTACTTAGGAAAACCGACAGTCACGATATGTTCCCAACATAGAGTGATTCGACGGTTCATATTCTTATTGATCTTAAAAAATACATTGATTCATGGCTTAACACCCGATCGGTCCATGATCTCTATTTAAAGAGCATAGAGGGTCATTTTCCAATGATCGATTGTGAGAAACTCTCTTGTAAAATCTTTTTGTAATTTTTTTCTTTTGCATTAATAAACTGCTCCAAGTGGTCGCATTGGCTGGAGCCGTGGATGTTTCTCCATAGGGGTTTTAACATGTCAAAACATCACTGTGTTGATATTTGATATATCTTTTTGAGTGATTATTGAAGGTGTTCATCCTCTATTGGAATACTTGTGTAGTCAAACATTTAATTCTTCAAATGACTTTCTTGTTACCCCACCAAGAACACTTACAACTTGCTATTACAATATGGAGTGGTGTTTCCACAACTGAAAATGATGTTATGAACATTTGTAGAGGTTGGGACATGTTCAAAAAAATATTGAATTTAGTGACATTGGTAAGAATGGGCCATTTGAGGATGGCCTCGATCTTTGCAAGATTAACTTTAAGTTCACCTCCGTTAATCACATGCCCCATGTACACCAAGGATTGCTTGACAAACTCTGACTAATTAATGTTTTTCATTAACAATGTTTCCTAATTGTGTCCAACACTTGCTTAAGATGTAAACTAAGCTCTTCCCAAGTTGAGCTACACATTGATATATCATCTAAATATACCATGCAAAATTAGTTAATGAAGGGGAAAAACACATCATTCATCAGATGCATGAAAGTAGATTGTGCATTACCCAAATTGAAAGGCATTACTAATCATTCATATAAACATTGCCTTATCTTGAAGGCAACCTTATAAGTATCTTGTTATTTTTCCTTGACTTGATGGTATCTAGATTTGAGATCCAGTTTGGCGAAGTATCTTGCATGTTGTAGTTGGTCTAGCAATTCATCGATCCTAGGGATTTGGTATTGATTTTTAAGGGTGATATTATCAAGAGTTATATATGAAATACATATTCCCTAAGTCCCTTCTCAAATACTAAAAGAAAAAGTGAACCTCAAGGTGAAGTACTATTGGCATCCAAAATTTTGGGTAAAGATTGCATGCATGCACAAATGAAGTTGTGCACACACTTCAGTTTTTTCACGCACTCCAACTACTGCATAGTTGATGACATGAGGCACTTGCACCAATCCAAGTTTTATTAATACATGATAGTCCAAGTTTTGGTATGTGCACCATTTTGATATTTTTGACATGAGCCATAAGTTAAGAAGATACCGCATACACGCTAGAATCAAGAAAATAATCTTCAAGAAATATTCTCGAATGATTACTTTAGGTAGCATGAGAGATCGTGGAGTAGTAAGGGGATGATATGGAAAGGTAGTTAAGACTATCATGAATCCAAAGAGGCTATGTGCACTGCATGTGGGTTACATAAACATGTGGGATTGGTAGTCAAAAGATAAAGTGGAGTAGAACTGAAAGAAACAAAGTTCTAGAGAAATGAAGAAGATAAAAGAGAGCAATGATGACAAAAAGAGAGTTACTCAGTTGGTCATTCAGTCAGCTAGTTGGTTTCTCATGTTCTATGAAGAGTCTGGCTATGTTTTGTAATGTATCTGGATACGATTCTATCTTTTGTAATATCTGCAGAGTCCGAGAGAAAGCGCATGGCGCTATGTAATTAAATATTGAAAGAATATATGAGAGTGCATAGCACTATTTTTGCCAATTGATGAGTTTCTTAATATATGTATATGACTAGTTGAATAAATATAATAAAATTTGCAGTGATTCCTATTCTATGATGTGTTGATCATGTGTCACATAAATGTATGTGTTCTTGTTACATGTCACTAGTTTTTAATCATAATGCAATGGAATGAATGAGTTTCAACCTAGATGGATTCCCTGTGTAATTAACCCTTCATCACTGACACAAGACCATATGGTATTTGTGATTCTCATGGTGTTTTGGGTGAGACCTTATTCAGTATTTGGATGAGGATTCATATTCCAATGACTTTGGGTTTTCGTTGGTCAAATCTGGACGAACCCTGGGTCTTCAACCCCCTATCATTAAGAATGATGCACGCAAGTGAGAATCCAACAAATGGTTCTGTTGTTGGGACCTGGAGGTTTTGTATTGAATGATGAAGGTAGATAATGAGGTGGTATCCATCTCAGGAATAAATTCAATATTGGTTGACTATGAAGGAAGATGATTTTTCTTGGGGAAAAACTCAAGGTCTAAATACTAAGGTGGAACGATGGGAGAATGGGTATATCTACACTGACATGCATGAAATTTTTTTTGTTGAATTTTGTGTTTATTGTATGAATGGTTGAAGAGGAAGACTACTACCAATACTTCTTTAAGGCCTCAAGAACCACTGTTCTGGGATTATATCATGATTGATAGGCTGAAGACATTGGATGATAAACAAACTTGAGATATTGAATTCTGGTTTTATAGGGTGAATGAAGGTTATATAATTGAGTTTTTTGTCGAGTACACTGACTCTTTTAGTGAAGCTGAAATAAAGTTTGCTAAAGGTCCTTAGAGAAGGCTACTAGAAGAAATTCCACTATGGATCAAGATGTTGTTTCTGTAGAAAGGGATAATGTGGATGGATCCCTAGAATATGATTGGGTAGACTTCCCTAGCACAAGAGGGGGATTGAAAAGATAGAGGAAAAGTGAGAGAGGAGATGGATCCACTGAGGAGGATCCAAAAGTTATTGAGATGAGGTGAGAAATAGGATGGACCCGGAAGAGAAGAGGAGAGAGAGAGCCAAAATATACACAAGGAGAGTTGAGTCAAGGAGGAAAGTGGAACAAAGAAGCAGAAAGAAGATAACAAGAGGTGCAAGATGAGGGGTTAGGCTATTGGCACAAACCTATTGTGGGAAGGAAGTCTATTTTGGGTGCAGGACTATTTTGGGGAGAAATATATGTTTTGGGAATAGGTCCATTTTTGGAGAGAATGATCTATTTTTGGAGCCCACTCAAGAGGTGGTAGGAAAGGAAAATGCAAAAAAAGAAGGAAAAGTAGCATGTAGAAGGAAAAATAATGTGGCACACATGCTGATAGGAATAACTATGTTAGGGTTAGGGTTTTTGACAAAGATTGTAATGACTATAAGCCTAGAAAGTAATATAAATAAGGACCTAGGAGGGTCGATAGTTTTGATGGTTTTGTTGGAAACCTGTTTGAGATAAGAACCTGGGTCAACCCAAGTAAACCACCAAATGGTTCCTTTGTCAGTTAGAACTGCACAAAATTGAGTAGATGGGATTTGTGTAAGAAAATCACAAAGGATGAAAGTATAGAAGGGAATGTTCAGGCCATGTAATCCAACGAAGGAAAATATTGAAAGATGGTTGAGAACAAAGGAACTCGAGTTTGCACAGAAGGAAAACAAAAACTCTAAGTTGACATCATGCAAGTATCTCGATAAATACGTGTTTAGCGAATTTCATGAGGTATTTTTCTCTGATTTCCTGCATCTGTTGCATGAGTGGTTATTGAGGTTGAAGGAAAACCACCCTACGAATCAAATCAGACAACTATAGTGGCATCCTGTGGAGATTTTGCAGTTACATCAAGTTAATAACAAATGCATGTGCACATTATATTTCTGGTTAGACAATATTGTTGTGGGGTTTATCACACAATTTGCAACAGATATTTCAAAGTCCTACACTACTATAGAGAAATATTTTTTGAAGGGACCAAGAGGTAGGTACATCAGATCATTGTGTAATTCAATAAAGATTTTATTGTATGACAAAGGTGCGATGACCATGGAATCAAACAACTAAACTTCCCTGCGCACATGGGGGAAGCACTAACATGAAGCTGATATATGAATAGGGAGATGGATAAGGGAAAGAAGAAGGAGGCCATGGAACCAATCATGATGGAAGAGGACCAGATAAAGTAGATAATGGAAAAATATGGAAAGACACATAGTGAAAGACCTTACCAATATAAGATGAATAACAAGAAGAGGGCCATAGCTGATAGATAGGTCTTGGTGAGCAATGAAGAAGAGGTAGAGGATCTTTGGGCTATGGAGTAGATTGAGGAAATCCTGCACACAACATATGAAAGGAAAACAATAGGTCTAGGGTCAGGAACAAAAGAAAGAACTCTAATTCAGATCACTGTTAGTGTGGAACCTACAACCCCACGTGCAACTAATACATCCGAAGGAACACCATCGTTTAGACAACCAAATTTGAGTGGAAGAAGAGCAATAGGATAGGGGTCCAATCAAGGAAAATCAATTGGGGGAGAAAGTTTAGGAAGTAACAGTCAATTATCTACACCGCACGAAGGTAGCAGTTCAAAAAAGTTCAAAATGGATGAACAATATCCTACAATCAGATTACCAGAAGTTCAGGGAGAGGCATCAAAGGACCCTTAAAAGAATTTATTCATATGTGAGAAGATATGGGAAGCAAAGCAGATCACAGATGAGGATAAAAAGCTCGCACAATTATCTATTACACTATGAGACCGTGCACTGGATTGGTACATGAGCCTGGATGTAAACATTCGATAGGGAGTACCAAAGACTATCATAGATGTGAAAAAACTACTGGTAAACAAGTTTCATAAGCCAAGCCTAAAATAACAGTACATGAATGAAATGATTGAAATCAGGAAGAAAACATGTGAGTTTGTTTGGGAGATTGATCAGAGGTTCAAACGTTTGAAAGGTAAGTTGAAATATGGAATTAATGACATGCAACATAGACACTTATTTGTGAACTCACTATTACCACACTTGAAGTATCCTTTGAGACAACAAAATTTCCAAACTTAGGCAGAGGATTTGCAAGGAAATCTACAGTTGGAAGAGAACCAATATCAA
Organism: Picea glauca; assembly: GCA_000966675.3. Lineage (NCBI taxonomy): Eukaryota > Viridiplantae > Streptophyta > Pinopsida > Pinales > Pinaceae > Picea > Picea glauca. The sequence goes on along the minus strand of JZKD02S0945565.1, from coordinate 324,214 downwards.
CAAACATATCCAACAATAGAGAAGCTAAAGGAGGATTTTAATAATCTGACATTTCAACTTAACCAGAATAAGGGAAAAGAGAAAAGAGAGGTTGTTTGGTGTACACTATGCAGGACATAAGGATATCATAAGAACAAATGTCCAACTTTTGTGCATTACTTGGAAATAGGGGTGCCAAACCCCTTGCCAACAGGAGGACCATGGTGCGATATTTTTAAGAGGCATGGGCATGATCATTATCAATGTCAAATGATGCAAAAGTATAAGACATTACTAAAAATATCATATTACAATTTTTGCAAATCAGTGGGTCATGATGATAAGGATTGTAGAACGATGGAATTGATGAGAGAAAGAGATTCAAACACTTACAGGCTACAAGAAGAGATGACGAATGAGAAAGATACACCTCAGTTCAAACAGGTGCCACCACCATACAACAATACACAACCACAATACAACAATGTGCAACAACAATACAACAACATGCAACCACAATATAATCCCACACAGTATAACCAAGTACCTCAATACAATGCACAACGAGGAGATTGAGGTGGATACAGAGGTGGAGGATGAGGCAGAGGACCGATAGTGCACCATTAACGCAAACAAATAGGAAATTATGTAAGGGATTTTCCACTTCCACCGACGACATCTATGTACTGTTGCACAATAGACCATGACACAGAAGACCGCCCAACAATATTGGGAATTATCTAGGAAAAAATGAACCAAAACAACCAGAATATACAATGGATTTCTATAGAAGCCAGGGAGGATGGTAAGAACATCAATATCATCACTCGAGGAGAAGATAAGATAAGAGTTGATGCAACAAAACAAGATCCATCTCAACACCAATGGGTAATGAGGAATACTGAGCCACAAAAGCAGTTTGATGCATGGAAATAAAAGGCAACATTTAAGGAGGCCAGACATGAGATTTTAAAGAATAATGTTGCGTCTATATCATTTTCATAAAAAAATCAGTACCCACCAATGTACAAGATGCCATCTTCAATGGACTATACCAGTAAAGGATAACCTTTAGAGAAAGTAAGTACCATAAATAATTTTCTGCAATCCTATGTTAAGTTATTGAATGATCCATCATCTGTGAAGGTCTTACAAAATCTTCTAGAAAGATGCAACACAGAGGTTAAAGGGAAGTTAGAGCAGAAAATAATCAATCATCTCCATACAATAAGAAGGACAAACAGAGAATTTAGGATAAATGCCAACATTGAGGATTTCAATATGGGAGATATTATACTGGATTTAGGCTCTGAAGTAAATGTCTTGCCTAAGAAGACATGGAAGTGTATGGGAGAACCGACATTAGACTATTCACCGGTCCAGTTGAAACTAGAAAATCAACACAAAGTGTTACCAATTGGAAGGCTTAAAGGTGTGACAATAGATTTTTATGGAGTGCACACTATGGCAGATTTTGAAGTGATAGAGATAGTAGATGGAACGACACCCTACCCAACATTACCTGGATTGGATTAAGAATTTGATAACCAGGATATGATCAACCTAAAGACAAGGAAAATGACTTTTGAATCAGAAGAATATAGAGTTATTGCACCATTGGATCCTTCAGAAGGAGAAAGGTTTGTAGAAGAAACTTGTTTGGATTTGGAAGAAATAAACCAATTTTATAGAACCACTACGCGAGAAGAGGAGTATGTCAACACAACTGAAGATGGGGTACTCAATTGAAGAAGCATTACACCATGTGCTTCAGAACCAGACATAGGTTTAGAGAATTGGTAGCAGAGACTACATGAAGTCTCCACAAGGATGTGCACAAGAATAGACTACACAGTAAGGTTGGTTGGTACATAGATAATAGAACCTCCCACTTTTCATGGGTTGAATGAGTTAGAGGAATTCTTGAAAAAATATGAGGAGGAAGTGTTGGAAAATCAGAGGTTGTTAGCCCTGGATATTGCACTCAAGGAAACACCTGCAAGATGGTGGGGTGCATACAAAGAAACAATTCAGGACTGGTATCAGTGTAAATGATTGATGCACATTATATTTGGCGTCAAACATGGGAGCAATACAATGAAAAAGTATGATGGGAGAGGAACACCAATTGAAAACTTGGAGAAGTGCAGAACACAATGGAGGATGACACCACTAGAGGAATGGCCTCATCACTTTATTCATACATTGGAAGGGATCCCAGGGAAATGGTACATAGACCAGGAGATGCATAGAGGCACTACATAATGAACAAGATTACAACATAATTTTGTAGTAACCTTCTCATTCGAGCATGAGAAACCCAACATTGATTCAATGTTGAAGATGATAAGAGGAGTGATGTTTCTTGAGGAACTAGAGGTCGAAATCATAACAAAATATCAACAACAGAACATACAGACAGTCAAATAGTTACTCTCATGTTATCATTTCGAAGAGGAAGCACTAGATGAATATGATTTGCACAAAATTTATATAACAAAGATTGAAGGAGAGAGAGAGGTGGAAGGTCCATATCTGGAGTCAGATGCATTTGATGCACCTATCAAATTCAAGAAAGACAGCATTGGGATAAACAAAAATCCTAAAATGTCAAGTATTGGAGACTATTGGAATGAGCAAACACTAGAAAGGATAACAGAGTTACTGTGCGAATACAATGACCTGTTTCCAACAACATTTAAAGAGATGAAAGGAATAATAGGGGAGCTAGGTGAGATGAATATACCCCTCAAACCCGAGGCTAGACCTCTTAGACAGAGACCTTACAGGATGAATCCAATGTATAAGCATAAAGTGAAAGAAAATATTGACCTAATGTTGGACACTGACATTATAGAACCAGTAGAGGGATATGAATGGATCAGTCCCATGGTAGTCTAGGAAAAGATGCAAGGGGGGATAAGGATTTGTGTATATTTGAGGAAACTCAATGATGCTTGCTTACATGACCCTTTCCCTACCCCTTTTAGAGATGAGGTATTGGAGAATGTGGGAGGCTAGGAAGCATATTCATTCATAGATGGATTCTTAGGTTACCATCAGATCAAAATACCTCCATAGGACATGTATAAGACTACTTTTTCTACAGTTTTGGGATCCTACCAATATACAATCATGCCCTTTGGATTGAAGATTGCACCAACTGTCTTTTCAAGGGTAGTCATAGCTTCTTTTAAGGAATTCATACATCAATTTCTAGAAGTATATCTAGATGAATGGATTGTGTATAGTCTTTTGAAAGACCATGTAAAATTTTTAAGACTAATGTTGGAAAGATGTAGGCAATGTCAGATATCATTAAACATCATGAAATACATTTTTGCCACACCTTTTGGGATATTGTTGGGACATATAGTGTGAAAACATGGCTTACTGTTGACCCTGCTAAGATTGTAGTCATTGTAAATTTACCACCACCAAATTTAGTGCATCAGTTAAGAGCCACACTGGGACATACATGCTACTACATGAAGTTTATAAAGGGGTATGCACAAATTACTGCACCAATGGAAAAATTGTTAAAGAAGGACACCAGATTTCGGTGGAATGAGGATTGCGAGCAAGGATTGGACACTCTAAAGGAAAATATGGTGAAAACACCTATATTAGTATTTCCAGATTGGGAAAATACATTTCATGTGCATGTAGATTCATCAACAATAGCACTTGGAGAAATTTTGGCACAACTAGGAACAGGGGAATTAGACCATCCTATAACATTCAAAAGAAGGAAGTTGTTAGAATCTGAGCAAAATTACAACACCACAGAAAGAGAAGGCCTATCCATGGTATATGCACTTCAGAAATTCATGCACTATTTGTTGGGTAAACAATTTAAAATGTTCACACATCATTCTGCCCTCAAATATCTAGTGAACAAGCTAGTGTTAGGGGGGAGGTTATGTAGATGGCTGTTATTATTCCAAGAATTTGATTTTGAAGTAATAGTCAAACCAAGGAAGTTGAATGCAGGACCTAATCACCTATCAAGGGTAACCAATGGAGAGTGTTATCGGACAAATCGATAGGTGCGGACACTAACAAATCTCCTTAGATCCACCTAGATCTAGAACAAAACAGGATAGGACATGACTCTTTCCCTAAGTTGTGGTCATTGAATATACTAATAAGGATGAATGAGTGACATAACTTTATATCGCTCCCTTAGGTCTCTGTTGTTCCCGCTTCACTCCGATGCTCTTGTGAAGTCAGGTCCAAGACAACACAAACCAACCAAAGTGAAGATACCAAAGTATATTCAATGTCAACCTGTGCATATGATCAAGGAGTTATGTTATAAAATAAGAGTGATTTTATGGGAAAGGGACATGCTGCTGTATTATATTAAATGAAAGTAGAAGGTACAACCTGATTGCCTTGATGTCACAAGCTTCCTTTTAGTGACCCTTGGTTCCAACACACACACTTGCTCTACACTTGCATGAAGAAGATCTAATACCTCTTGATAGACCAAATAGAGTCTTCAAGCTTCTGTCCAAGAAGGGTTCTTCACATAATTCTTTCACCAATTCTCCATTCAATCTTGCTTTACCTTTTCCATGAGAAACCTTTCAATATACAGAAGAAGGAGGGATGGTTACATGGATGAGGATGATCCCAACAAATCTGAGAAGTCAGTAGGATGCCAACTATGCGAATGCCAACTCATTTTCTAGAAGATCCCCTTCTAGAACCTTCGTGACCTCTTTTCCTTTCCAATCTTAAAAATAGGTTCACACCCTATCTATGGAGTAGACTGCGAACAATTCACACCCTAAGTGTGGGTGGCCTGCGAAAATGAGGGATTTTCGCACCCTGTAACATAGGAAGCCTGCAAACTCATATTAAAAATGTGTTTTTTGGAAGAAGACATCAGTCACTTTTTTCAGGCAAGAAGTCCTTGTGGGAGCATGAATACAACACTGTAGAGACATCACCAGAGTGACCAAAATAATGTGTAACAGAGAGGAACTTAATAACTTGGAAGACAACTTTCTTGATGCACAATTGTTTTCAGTATAGGTAGTTGATGAATACCTTGCTAATATCATTGAATACTTCACTAATATCATTGAATACTTAAGTACAAGAGTTGTGCCATAGGAATTTAGTATTGCACAGAAGAAAATCTTGGTATTCAAATATTCAGACTATCAACTCATTGCAGGTCATTTATACAAGATGAGAGAAGATAAAATTTTGAGAAGGTGTGTATTGGAACATGAAAGACCCAAGGTTTTAGTAGAATCTCATGAAGGCATAACTGGATGACACTATGAAGGAAAGACACTGCGCAAAAGGTATTGCACGCAAGAATATGGTGGCCAACGTTTCATAAAGATATCAAGAAATATTGCTAGAAATGTGATGTCTGTAAGAGGGTTGGCAAACCCAACATGAGGGATGAGATGACCCTAAGACTAGGTATTTTACAAATGGGTAATATATTTTTTCGGACCTATTAATCCACCAACAAGAAGTTTAGGAGCCATATATATCATTAGTGCGACTGAATACTCAACCAGATGGGAAGAAGCAACACTAGGCTAATATTGCAGTGCAGAAACAACAAGACACTTCTTATTAGAGCAGGTGATCACCATATTTGGATGTCCTAGGATTTTTATAAGTGACCGATGCACTCATTTAATTAATAGTACCATCAAGGCTATGACCGAGGAGCTTTAAGTATATCACCAGAAGAGTACACAATATCATCCTCAGGCAAATGGGATAGTAGAAGATTTCAATAAGATTTTGGAAAATGATTTGACTAAGATTTTCAATGTTAACATGGATGATTGGGACTTGAAAATAATAGAACTACTATGGGAATACATGACCACATGCAACAAGTTGACAGGAAAAACACCATTCAAATTGGTGTATGGAAAATAAGCATTGGTTCCATTAGAATTTTTGGTACCCATTCTATGTGTAGCAACAATTACCAACATGACAGAAAGAGGTGCAACACATGAGAGGTTAAGTTAATTGATGGAAATGGAAAAAGACAAGATTCTAGAAGGATTTCACTAAGAGGTACAAAAAGAAAGGGAAAAATCCTAGCATGGCAAACACATTAAAAAGAAAAGATTTAAGGAGGGAGACCTAGTTCTTCTCTATGAAAACAAATTTTTGCAACACCTTGGTAACTTCAAGATGCATTGGCTAGGGCCATATGAAGTAAAGACTATCACAGATGGGGGATCTGTGAAACTAAAGGATTTGGGAGGAACATAACTCAAAGAAATGGTCAACAATAGTCGACTGAAGCTGTACAGGGACAATTGACCTAATAACTCTTAAAAGTTACAACTCAATAAGAAATTCATGTATATAGTGTACTATAGTAGATATTAAGAAAATAAACTGATAAAAAGAAATAAAAAGGAGAAAAATTAGAAAAAGGAATACAAAAATAGAAAAATGAATAAAAAATAGAAAAAGAAAAAAAATAGAAAAAGAGGAAGAAGTTGGTTGAACAACATGAAAGTGGAAAAAAGTCATGTGCAACAATTACTATGAAAACATAGAAAGACAACATGCAGGAAAAATTGGACTCGGTGAAAATGCACGAAAAAAGTGAAAAACAATTATGACCGAGTCTATAATGTTTGGAAAGCATGCATTAGCTCAACACTTGGTGATTTTTGAGCACATAGTGAGATATAAGTGTGTGCCTTCAGTGTAATTGTGCGAAGAAGAGAGAAATTGCTCAAATCACATACAAAATGACACCTCGAAAGTTTGGTTCTTTGGGGAAATATGTACAAGTTAATCAACATGGCCAAAGGAGGAAGGAAAGGTTGGTGTAGCCCTAGAACGTCGTTGAGCTTGAAGATGTCACCAATTTTGAGACAAAATCACTCATCTTGACAAGGGTTGAGGAGGAAACATCGAGAGGCACACGAGGTGAAGTAGTGTAGAGTTCTAGGACTCTAAATGATATTACAAAACCTAATCCCGAAACATTGGGTAAACCCGATGAAATGAAGGGTCAACAACATGGCCACGATGAAGAGGAGGTGTTGGTTGAGGACAACACCAACCAGCCGAAATATGAGGGGGAAGAATATGACACAGAAATAAAAGAAGCAGGGCCATCTGCCGTTGGGTAGAAAAAAAAGGTGCAGGACACTGCAAAAATTACACTTCCCTACCTCCTAGATACAGTGGTCACTATGGAGGACATGCTCATAAAAGTACCTAAACTAAGGTACTCAGAACATGATGTGCACGGTGCAATAAAATTCCTAGACTTGGCCAAGGAATACTACTTAGTGAACAAGGGGAAATTGGAGCCCCAAGAAAACCAATCATGGAGCCCACATAGTGGATAATACGACTCTACAACTCTGGGATAATGAACCTCCTAGACATACCACACTTCAGGCGCAGTACAAATGTTGGGATTTTCGTCAAACAATTGATAGCCAGGGTACATGATGAAATTACTTGGATGGATAGGTCAATACAAATCGATGTGGCATTGATATCCAAAATTATGGGATTACCCACAGTGGGCGCATAGCCAGAGGAATACTTAGACAATAAAGCATGCAAGAAGGAGATCACAGAGCTAGTCAAGGCACAATTTGGTACCATCAGAGGAAACATGGGTATTGTTCTTAGAGATATCAATGGTAACATGAAAAGGATCACCAACAAGCTCATGGATTGCAAGTTTCTAAGGAAGTGCAGAAAATAAGAGGCTCCAGTAGGAGTCATCATAGTCACCACACATTGCATAAAGGGAGTAATGTTCAGTTGGGCACCATACCTCCTGAACCAATTCTTGATCATTTGTAGAGATGTGTAGGATAATGGAACTGAGTTCCATTATTCTTGGCTCATTATCCTCATATATTTGGTAGGATGGAAGGAGCCAAAGTTTCAACCTTTCTGGATAGGAAAGGGAAGTTCTACACAACCAAATATGAATCCTTCTGGCAGGCCAAGGACAAAAAAAATCAGCAGGCGAATAACACGATGTTCGCTATGCTACTGGAAGAGATACAATAACACACAACCAACGTGTGGCACATTCTTGTGTAAGTGGTCCAAGAAAATGAATGGATAGACAGGTTTAAGGCATCTAGGAACCATATGTGGATCCAGGCCACAAGGGGTCCAAAGAAGTAATGGTTGGAGATGCAATATTGCATCACAAGGGAATAGATTGACTGGATAATCAAAGACTAGCCTACACAGTGGAAGATTTCAGTAGAAAAACCACCAACAAGACCAACCATAATGCAATAAACAAAATATAAGGGGAAAGATGAAGCAAGTCCTTCAACAAAGACAAGCAACCTAGCTACAAACACTAGGAAGGCTGCAATGCACACTCAGGCGTTGGGAAGCAACACAGTGCTAAAGAGACCAAGGAGGACAATAATGGTGCCCGGGGTAGACATTAAACATGATGCAAATAAGAGGGACACATCTCAGGCTAGTGAGGAAAGGGCACATGCGATGATGAGTCCAGTGCGACACTCACAGACAATAAGGATGACAATACAGACATATGAGATGTGCAAAAAGATGAAGTACACCAAGGAGGAACCAACCATCAACTTGACAGAGGATGATGTTGAGTTCATGGCAGACAAGGTCTAGGACAGGGGGGAAGAAGTGGTCTACGTTGCACAAGAATACAGAGATGAGATCATGGCCAAAATCATAGAAATCCATGAAACTCTACAATAGTTACAAATTTACGCAATACCCCAGGCCACAATGCAACAACATGAAAAGACATAGTGACCCCCTGCACAGAAAGAAGGAGATTAGAAAGTTTAGATATTAGTGAAGGGAAGGGATTCATTCAAAGTCACACCACAGATGGTTAGAATGGATAAAGAGACCGCGCTGAAACCCATGGGGGACACTGACCACTTTGAGGTAGTCATGGTGCAGATACTCACAAAGGCACTATATTGGCTCCAGGCTAGTGTAATGAAAGAAGTAAAATCCAGAGACTGTTCGAATGCCACTAAATTGAAGGTTGGTAGGGGAGTCATAGAGATTTTACAGATCACTTGCGACCAATTGACCTCAGAGAAAGAGGAGGAAAAAAGAATGCATTGAGAAGCTAGATTAGGGGATGAAAACGGTATACGGCCACATTCCATATAGCACGCAAGCACCAGAGAGGAGTGTAGATGAAAATATAAATATAATTAAATAAATGATTGAAGGATATAGGTAGGAATTTGAGGAGCTTAAAGAAAAAATCAATCCTACAACTCCTCCTGAGGTTCGATATAAAAGAGAACAAAAAAATGCACTCCAAATAGAGGAAATGGAAAGGGAAGCAAAGGAAGTTGCATAACTGTTTGACAGAACTATGCATATTTGGACCACTTTGGAAGAGGATGAAAAGTTCCAACAATTGGACCATGAAGAGGAGAAAATCAATGCTACCATGTAAGAGTTGAATTAGCGACAAAAAACCATGAGCATTAACAAGCACTTGAAGGGCATATAGGATATGAATACCCTACAGACAGAGTTAAAGACATCACAGATTAATAAGAATGAAAGACAAGCCCATTGGGATCCCCTCTAGGAACAAACACCATAGATAATTATGGAGTTGGAGGAAGAGAAGAAAAGGATGGCGCAGGAACATTAAGAAAATGAAACATTGCTAGAAGAACATATAACAATGCATATCATTGAGGCACTAATAGATAAAGCTAGACAAGTGAAAGAAAAAGGGAAAGAACTAGTAGAGAAGTTCCACAGCTTGGAGAAGGCTATACAAGGAGTGAAAAACACTTGAGTGGCTTGGGACGAGCCACATGTAAGTATTGGGGTCCTGTTGGAAGAAGCATGTTGTGGGAAGAAATTCTATTTTGGGCACATGCCTATTTTGGGGAGAAATATATGTTTTGGGAACATGTCCATTTTTGGAGAGAAGGATCTATTTTTGGAGCATGCGCAACAGGTGGCAGGAAAGAAGCATGCAAAAAAATAAGGAAAAACAACATGCAGAAGGAAAAACAACATGGCACACGTGTAAATAGGCCTAACCATGTTAGGGTTAGGGATTTTGACAAATATTGTAATGACTATAAGCCTACAAAGTAGTATAAATAAGGACCTAGGAGGTCTAGGTCAAGGTCGGTCAATTGATCATTGAGAGTTAATTGGTTGGGAATCCATTGATTGTAATAAGTCTTGTGGTAGAGTGAAATAAGTTAGTCTTTAAGGGTTAGGTCATAGACTGAGGAGCTTGGTGTGATCTAGTCATTCTCCCAGAGGGTACTTACCCTCATTTTTATTGTAATACTAAAGATGTAATGCGTGCAACACAAGATTTTACAGTAGAATAAATGAAAGAGAAGAGAAGCGATATATTTGTGGACGTAGCCCCGGGAGGGGGTGAACCACGGTAAACCTTGTTTTCTATTTGATTGTTAATGGAAGATTTAATTTTATGTTAATCATTAGCTGAATAATGAATGGTTAAAATAGTTATAACAACATGCATGCATAGGTTTAAACATGAATTAATCATAGAAGTAGGTGAATGATTAATGATGATGATATATGAGGAAAAGAAGCTAAGAAAAATCCCCACTCATTCCTAGGACGTAAAGATGTGAGTATTGTAGTCCCCCATAAAATCTGTCTCGGATGAGACTACATTGTGCACCCTGTGCACAACGCTGCCATCTAGTTCACCAGAGGGGCCAATAGTTTTGAGGGTTTTGGTGGAAACTTGTTTGATATCAGAACCTGGGTTAGCCCAAGTAAGCCAGTACAAGCCTATAATGAAGAGAAATGAGACCACACTAGGAGGAAGTGCGAGAGAGTGTGTTGTTCCAGAGAGGAGCACATATGAAGATAGGTCAATGAAGAGACATGGAATTGAGAGTAGGGTATCCAATGGAGATACTGGTAGTAGTGGTAGTAGGGGCCAAGAAGATGAAGTACAAAACACTTGGGTGTTGAAGAATGTCACAAATTTAGAGGAAGATGAAGTGCAGAGGTAGGAGAAGAAGATGAAGAACCCCCAAGAAGAGGAGGAGAGGAGTTAGCGATAATGAATGGTCTTGTGTGACTACAATTAGGAGACTCTCTAGGTTCCCTCAAAAGAAATGTTAGAATAATATGGAGTTACCCCCCGTTTGAACCACCCCCCTTATGCATTTGTATCCAACAAGAAATAATAACATACAACACGATGATTGGAGTAGAATCCAACATAGGAGAAGAAAGGAGAGAATGCACGAGTGAAGAAGAAAGTGAAGTCAGTAATACCTCGTAAAGAAGACTATCAATACCGAGATCCCTGACACTAAGAAGTCAGTCAGGAGGACATAGTTCAAGATTGAGGATGGTGAATTAGGATAATACCCTGAGACTACCTATGTTCCATTGGACATGTAAGGATGATGTAGAACAACAATGGTTCACATGTGAGGTGAAATGGTCTATGAAGAGGATCACATAAGAGGCATCAAAGATTGCATAATTGGAGACCATGTTCAGGGATAGAGCCTTAAAGTGGTATGTGAAGTATAAGACCACTTCCCCAGTGGGACAACTAAGGTCATTGACTGAAATCAAGAGAGATATGCTTAAGGAATTCCAGAAGCTTAAGTCAGAATCTCAATGCATTACATAGATTAAGGAGATCAAGCAGAAACTGAGAGAAACCATGTGTGATTATAACCAATGGTTCAATATCTTGTTTGATAGGATGGAGTTCCAAATCCAGGATGCACAACATAGAGAATAGTTTATTGTGGGGTTGCTCCCCATATCCGAGTCCCGATTATCCAGTAGAATGTGATTACTCAAGTAGAAGTGATGGATATTGCAATGTTCTTGGAGGCTACACCAGGAGGAGGAGAGACATTAACAAGTTTGGCACAGGTACATTCCCAACTTTCCAACCTAATGATGTAGTTGTAGGATATGGAAAAGGAAAACATGGTGCACGAACATGTATGGTGTAAAACATGCTAGTCAGAGGGGCACCACATGGATACATGTCCTACATTGGGAAACTATATGGAGACGAGTGCATTGAGTCGATTATCAAATAGACCTTAGACATAATGGTGCGATATTTGTAGAAAATAGGAACATATACCACCCCTCTTTCCAACACTAGAGAAATATTAGAAGACACAGAATACTCCATTCCGTGAAATTTGCAAATCCATGGGGCATGATGTGAACAAATCCCTTTCACTCCAGCTGATGTAAGACTATACCCATGACGTATTTTGGGTTTAGGAGGAATAAAATGGTGATGAACGTGGAAGTGATGAGAGAGGTGGAAATCAAGGAGGTCCCAGACATGGATATGGATGAGGCTAGGGACAAGGATATGGAGGAGGTGGAGGAAGACTCCCAACTTGTTTTAATTATGAAAATATAGTTCATGTGTCGAGATTTTGTACCAAACTACGCTCCCTCTTTGGGTACTACCATAGCCCTGAGAACATCACAGAGGATTGTGTCAACTTACTGAAGAAGTGGGAAGAGAAGAAGGCACACTGCAACATGGTGAATGCAGAGATGCACGAGAATAAAAAAAGAGATGATGAAGTTGATGTGTGGATGATAACTCAAGGTGGAGCAAATATGGGAATGGACTTTGAGCATGTAAAATATCAGGTCAAAGGCAGATGGGGAAGATAAGAAAGGCATGAAAATACCCTCCTAAGTTTGATACTTCCCAACATAAGCAATTTCTGCGCGATGTTTAGAGGGGCATGGAGGAAGAAAGAGAACAAGAAGAGTTGTAGCCTGCGACACAAAGATTGCTTGAAGAGGCCTGAATCTATGAGGAGGTACAACAAGCGATAGATAGGTTGCTGGAGTAATCCTGAGCCCATGAATAATTAATGCAATGTGCCACACAAAGGTCTTTGGAGGAAACTTGTGGGCACGAGGAAATACAACGTTCAATGCAAAGGTCGTTGGAATAAGCTCGCATACAAGAAGAGTTGTGACATGTCGAACAAAACACAATATAGGAACACGTGCATTAAGAGCTAAAGCACATGACATGAGAATAAGCATTGTGCGTTATAGGTTGTGAATAAGACACTGTGGATCAAATAATCAACTTCTTTCATTTTTGCTTAAGATTGTTGAGTGATATTGATTCTATGTGGAAGTTTATGTAGATGCTAGAAAAATACATGGGGGAAGAAGGGCTATATAGAGCTATATCACCCCCCTACTAGAAAGGGAGGTGTGCCAGGAAAATAAGAAGAAGAAGATTGGAAGAGAGTTCAAGATGACAGATGAACTTAGAAGTTATGAGATGGATGGTGTCATGTTGGATCTAGTATCTGATGTGAACATCTTGTCGAAAAATTCATGTGAATTAATGGGTAAACAAAGTTTAGTCTAGTCATTATTGATTAACAACTTTCATCACCTAGATTTCTCACTCTTGGAATTAATTTTTTTTTCATCAAAAGAAGGAAATTTTGAATGATCACAAGCCTATGGTGTAGAACTCATTCTTATCTTCGTCATGCATTTTATGGATTAAAAATCCAAGTCCGTATGCTCAAGATATCCATGTTTTTTTCCAACCACCCAAGGAACACCCTTTTCCATGTGCAACACAACTGATTTTTCTCTTGGAACCACTCTTATTTTATTGGAACCACATTTATCCTTCATATTTCATCCCATACTTAAATTATCTTATTCCCATACTTATATTATCTCCCATATCTCATTTATCTCTCACACTTCTCTCACATTCCCTCTCCCACTTCCCTTAGTTTTATTTCCTCTTGAGGGATCACATGCCCTTTTTTCCTCTCTCACACCCTTACTCCCAAATCCTCCTCAATCCCACATCCACCTCAAACCCATATGTCCCTTACTCTTGACCCACCATACCTCCCCTTTCCTCTCGGCATTCTTCCCATTCTCCCATACTTAACATTTTCCCTAAGTTATTCCTCCAATCACATCATGACACATGAAACCCTATCCAACCTATATAATTGAGACATATGGAAACCAATGATATTATGAAATGTGGTGACTAATTATATCATGACACATGTAATCCTATCATACACTGATTGGATGTTGATTGTGCAGTGAATGGATGCTGACTTGACCATCAAAATTTTATTAATTCATGAAACTTTCCTAAGGCACGAGAGCTACACCAAAGTCTCCATAGTCTCCTTTATTCGACATGAAGAGTATGGAAACATTTTCATTATAAACATAAAACTCCTCATAATCACAATGGATGTGGGATTTAGAAGGGAAAATTTTGATGAAGGGCTAGGATTGATCCTCGATTTTGATGGATGGATGTTGAACAATGAGATTTTGAAGTTGTTAACTCAAGATATGGACGTCAGTTTTGGGAAAACCATACCTCATTGGAAAGGTAATTCGATGAGGAATACAATCAAATAGGTTTAAAGGGATTCATTTGGCCATAATTTTCCTAGAAATTAAAAGAAAAATCAACTCTCTTTTCGTGACTTGTTGGTAAATTTGTTCCAAAGTTCAACTTCTCGAGGCTATAACTTGAGATCCAGAACTCCAAATCTCACTCAGGAGGAATTTTTGGAAAGATATAATTATGAATATTTCTCTTAGAATGGTTTCCATGGATTATAGGTAAGAAATCAGGATCAAAAAATTAAAACACAGTTCACTTTTGTTAAAGGGACTCAACTTGAAAACTTGAAAACATGTTTATTAAATAATTTTAATTAAAGGATTAAGTGGGTCCCACTTGGAGGCACGAATTTAAATGACATAAAGTCATTAATGATAATTAAATAAAGTATGAATTAAAGTGATTTACTCCAAAATGGAAGCATATAGAAACTTCTAGAAGGACAAAACCCTGACTACTTCAAGAGCATTGAGAGCATATTTTAAAAAGGCAAGAAGAAGCACCATAAAACGGTTGGAAGTCAAAAGTTTCTACAATGGTGAAGAGTTTGCAAGAAGCAAATATTTATCTTTCCAAAGATTTGGTGGACTATCCTATTAAATATTTTCTCCCTACATCTTCTTCATTTATGTTTCTTTCCATCAAATCTTCCATGTATGTATGGAAAACATGAATATTTGGGTATGAGTAGTTCTTTCTCTATAAATCTCTAGTCATCTTGTAACATTTTAGGTCTAAAGGAGAACTGTCACTGCTTGTTAAAAGTAGATGCAATTTCATTTCAGTTCATGTAATTGTCATCGATACCTTGTTGAAACTATTTCACTTATCTTGTTCTAGACATTATTGAACTATTCATATTGGGATATTGTTATAAATTTCTATTAAGCCCTAATATTGGCTCATTACCCATTAATTGGGGCATATTACATTAGTAATGTTATTTTATTTATGTCGGATTTATTCCATTAGTTGTAATTATACCTCCTAGTCTCCT
>JZKD02S0945565.1:256498-302710 GCA_000966675.3 Picea glauca | reverse complement strand
GACTTGAGTTGAAAGTATGTGATTTCAAATTTATTTCCTATCAAAATTATTTTTGAGTTGTAATGAATTTATCATTTAAAGTTCTTTGAAGACATGTCCATTTTACTTAATCTTGAAAAAGTCATAGTAGATTCCATGTTCAGTTTATCTTTCAAGAAAGATAGAATGTCTATTGAAAGGAGACTCCAAAACCTTGTAGACACAAATCTCTACTGACACACTTTATCCTTTCTTTCTTTAAATGATATGATGTATGTTTGTATATTTGCATAACTGTATATAAGGATTGTACATTTGTATATACAAGATTTATTGGGATATCTTTCAAGGTTTTCTCTTTAGCATTCACCCTTCACATTCATTGAAGAACCATACAAAGAATCTTTCGACATATCAGAGAGGAGTACCACCTCTATTAAAATGCAGGGGGATATTTTATCCTTCTGAGGTTTTTGTTTGGATCTTGACCAATATGAACATTAACATTTTTGGTGACCATAACGAGGATTGATTTATTTTCAAGAAATATGATACTTTATAGGATCATATATTATTGGAAAACTAGAAGTTGTTTGATTGAAGTTTTGAAAGAAGTTCTAGAGATTGATTCAAGATGGACTGGGTTCTTGAAAACCTTGTTCAAGGAGAAATAAATGGCGTTGAAGACATATTGTTGAATATTTAGCCACAAATAAATTGTGATGACTCCTATAGATCCAAATAACCATCCAAGATTTGGGAGCATGAGCTCCTCGATGAATCCATCATTAAAACTCCACATTTTTAATAAAAATGCCTTGGTGAATCCACCAAAAAGATTCAATAATTTCAAGAAGATATATATGAAGATTCCCGCGAGGAGTTTCTTTCACATTGTGATGACATTTTTCCTTCCCCAAAAAGCCCAAAAAAATTTGTTCAAGATACAATAAATGGAGAAGATACACAGAGAAAGAAACGGTTGCACAAAATTCCACTCAATTTGCAAGGAGAAGTTCATCCCTTTACATATATTTCCATGGACAAGTTTCCCATGTTCTTCAAAAATGCTTCACAAGATGCAGAAAAACATTCGATTAAGTTTGACAATGCTTGTGAGATATATAATGTGGCTGAAAACAATGTTGCAGGCCAGATATTTATCTTAACTCTAAAGGAAAATGCTAGCGAATGGCATTACTGATTGCTGCTCAGAACCATCACTAGTTGGGATGTATTAGATAATTTATTTGTTGAGAAATATTTCCCAAGAAAAGTGTTAGGGACCTAACCTCCCTAACCCATCATGTAGGTAGAATAATATGTTTTCCATGGAATAAAGGACGATATTAATAAATAAGGACTAGGAATAAGGAGAATAAGTCAAATGTAAGAATATCTAATAGAATCTTCCATTTCTAGAAAGATATTCTTCTAGATTGTTCTTTTGGTTAGCTAGATTTAATATAAATAGGAGTTGAGGGCATGAGAAATCTTTGTCTTGAGAATTATTGTAATAGAGCTCTGCTCTGCTGGAGGTTGCCCCCTCGAAGAGGTAAGTGAACATTTCTTCCGTTTCAATAAAGGTATCATTTTGATGTGCTAATTCTCTATATTCCATTGTTCAATTGGTAATTCCTGTGATATTCTTGTTTCTGTTCAATATAACATAAATTGTGGGTAATTTTTTTTTCCAGGGTAGATATGTATTCCGATGTATTTAAGCTACAATGATATGTCATTCAACGCATAAATTCATGGTTGGGGAAGCATACACACAATGAATACAAGAGGTTTTTAAGCTCAAATTGTTGGACACCCTTGTAACCCCTGTTGGCACCCCTTCAAGTGGTAATGCATTAGACATCACCTATATATGGACTATCCTAGGTATCTTGAAACTCGTTGTATATCAATCGATCGTCCTCTTGACTTCTATAGTTACACCGAGAACATCACTCGAGAAGATACTCTCTAGTACTTGGGTAATCAGGTAGTATGACTAAGGGTATGGTCTAGCCTCCTTAGTTGGTTCCTTGAGATATTGGGCCAAGTACTATTGTTCGACCCCACACGTATATTAGAGAGCTATAGCACAGGGTAAATCCTTGTTTGTAGGAACCATGAAAAAAAAAACACTAACCCTTGGGAAAGAAATGGAACAAAAAATATCGATTGCTATGCAACCTTGCCTCCTACATTCTTGTTATGAAATTACTACAAATTTCTTCCTGTTAGGAATATAGGCATTTTGACACTACAATATTATTTAGATTGGAGTATAACTCCACAAGAGTAAAAAAAAAAAAAAGTCTGGGGCCTGCCCTCACCCTTATTTGAGACTTATCCCATTGGATACCTAATGTTTTCATATTTTATTTTCCCCTATGGTCCCGACTCCCTCTCGATCCCCTTACTTAGGACCCATCCCATTGGATTCCCCTTTTCCCCCTGATCATTGTGATAACCTTCTCTTGTAACCCATTTTCTATGTAGACCCACCTGCCCCCTTCCTATACCCCCTTTTACCATGGCCCACACCCACAACCAATATCTTGAAGCACGCCTAAATACATTGCCATCTGATTTCTCCACGACCCAAGAGGAATTGAGGAAAATCAATGCCAATATTTCCACCATCAATTCCTCCATGAATTCCACCATATAATCTAAAATGGAATCCCTGAAACAGGACATGGAAATCCAGATTGAATCCTTTGTGAGCCAAGTCTTAGCCAAACTAAATTTCCCTGGAGGCTTTCCCTCATCTAACCAACCTTTTCACCACAAAGGTGATACTTCCTCCACTTCCTAGAATTTTCAGTACAATCACTTTCAGCATACGTCTTCCTAGAGTGGATGTGAACAAATTTGATGGCTTAGACCCCATGGGCTGGGTCACCCAAATGGAACACTACTTCCCTTTGCACAACATTACCGATGAATTGGCCAAAATCTATTACAATGTTCTCCATTTGGATCCTAAACGTTGGCAATGGCATAAAAAGGTACACCAAGGGTATGTGTCTTAGACACAGTTTGGTGTAGAGATTTATGTTCACTTTGACACCGACACCCATCATTTAGGACATTTTACCAAGCTGAAACAAACTGGCCCAGTGGAAGAGTTTATAACTGCCTTTGAGCAATTGGATTTCAGAAGGAAGGACATGACAAATTCTTTTTTCAGGGAATTCTTTATTAGTGGCCTCAAGAATGAAATACGTGCTTAAGTACTCATGGATCGTCATCAGACTTGGTTGGAAGCTACTAAAAAGGCCAAGGAATCACACTAAGTAGTCTCATCCCAAACCAAAAAACACACTTTATTACTCGCCATAAACCCACCCTTCTCACCCCTCTTGCAACTCCCCTCAAGATCCAAAAATTGACTTGGGCTGAAATGGCTGAACGCCAACTTAAGGGTCTTTTTTATAACTGTGATGACATGTATTTTTCGGGGCACAAGTGTAAGGAACACAACCTTTTTATGTCTATGAATAAGGATGTTTCTGAAGAAGAGGTATATGTTTCTCATGTACCCAAGCTACCCACAGTAGCTGAACTTAATCCGCCCTCTAATCCACCAGAAGTTGAACCACTGATTTCCCTGAATGCACTCACTAGTTTCTCTACTCCCCAAACCCTCAAGTTAATTGGATACATTAAGAACCAAAAAGTCATAATTCTTGTTTACAGTGGAAACACTCTTAATTTTATTCATCGTCACATTTCCCAATAAGTCAATTGTTATATCCGCCCAATTAATAATTTCCAATTCATGATTTCTAATGGGGGTTCCATGAAATGTGGAGGGAATTGTGAAAATGTGCACCTACAAATTGGTCAGTACCAACTAAAATATCATATGTTTTCTATTGACAATGATGGTTGTGACATTGTACTTGGTGCTAAATGGTTATGCACTGTCGACCCTATCACCATGGATTTCCAGAAATTAACCATGCAATTCCAGCAGGAGGGACAACAACACTAGTTCCAAGGAATCACACTAGGGTCACCAGAGATTATCCCTTCCCAACAAATGGAAAATCTCCTTAGAAAAAGAACATTCTGGGATTATTTCACAACTTCATTTCATTCAGGTGGTTGAGACACCCTCTGTCCATCTAGAGCTCCAATCTATCCTCTCCCAACACCAAGATATGTTTCAAACCCCCCAGGGACTTCCCTCTTCTTGAGGTTTCCATGATCATTCCATTCCTCTCGTTCCAGGTAATATTCCTCCAAATTTTCTCCCTTATCATCATCCATTCACCCAGAAGAATGAAATTGAGAAAATTGTTCAATAATTAATAGAATCTAGTGTCATCTGTCTGAGTACCAACCCCTATTCTTCTCCAGTCGCCATGGTACTCAATAAATAAGGTACTTGACACACATGTCCTAATTTTTGCGCCCTAAACAAACTCACCATCAAAGAAAAATTTCTCATTCCTTTCATTTATGACCT
The DNA here is from genome assembly GCA_000966675.3 of Picea glauca. Classification (NCBI taxonomy): domain Eukaryota; kingdom Viridiplantae; phylum Streptophyta; class Pinopsida; order Pinales; family Pinaceae; genus Picea; species Picea glauca. The sequence goes on along the minus strand of JZKD02S0945565.1, from coordinate 298,257 downwards.
TTTGGATGAATTAGGTGGTGCTCAGTATTTTACCAACCTCGATCTCCAATCTGGCTACCACCAAATTCGTATGAAAGATGAAGACATTCCCAAGACTACATTCTGAACTCATGAGGGTCACTATGAGTTCTTGGTTATTCCATTCAACCTCTGTTATTCTCCCTCCAATTTTCAAAGTCTCATGAATAATGTCTTCCATCCTTTACTCCATCATTTTGTCCTGGTTTTCTTTGATGATATCCTCATCTATAACAACACTTGGCAATCCGATCTTGTCCATGTGGATCAAGTTCTACAAGTATTGTCTTAGCACAATTTTTTTCTTAAGCATTCTAAATGTTCTTATTGAGCCTTTGAAGTTGAGTATCTGGGACATATTGTTGGAAAGGATGGATTCATGGTGGATCTGAATAAAATTGAAGCTATGCACGATCGACCGTGCCCAAAAACTCTTAAAATTCTACATGGCTTCCTAGGTTTGACGGTATATTATTGCAAGTTTGGTCAAAATTATGGAAAAATTGCATCTCCCCTCAAAATGCTCATATAAAATAATTATTTCAATTGGAATCCAATAACAAATCATTCTTTCCAAGCCTTGAAAGAAACTATGTGCACTACTCTTGTTCTAGCTCTCCCAAACTTCAACAAGACCTTTGTAATGGAGTGTGATGCCTCAGGGAAAGGCATTAGGGATATCCTCATGCTAGATGGCCAACCTTTGGATTTCACTAGTAAACAATTGTTTGAGCACCATTTGGGCCAATCCACCTATAAAAAGGAAATGTTTTCTATTTTGTACATGGTGGATCTTTGACATCCTTATCTCTTGGGAAAACACTTCCAAATTAAAATTGATCATCAAAGCCTCAAGTATTTTCTAGAAAAAATAATTTATTCCCAAGAGCAACACAAATGGGTAACCAACTTATTTGGAAATGATTATGAGATCATCTAAAAAAAAGGAAAATAAAATGTGGTGGCTGATGCCCTTTCCAGGAAATATGAAGAATATGGGTCCCTTTTTTTCCTATCTTTTATTGTCGCAGATTGGATTTAGGAGGTTCTCTTAGAATGGTTACAAGATCCTATTATCACACTAAATTGCCTTGGGTATTTTAGTTTGTTTTAATCCTTTTTAAGCTTTAGATTTTAATTTTTTAAGTTTCATCCCTTTAAATTTATGTTTGTTAGGTTCCCTTAGATAAAAAACTTTTGAGTCATAGCTCATGTTTGATCCTCAAATTGATTTTTTGGCTTAACCCCTTTTTTAGTTCATGACTTAAAGTTTTGGACCCCTTCATGATGTGTCATTAGGATCGATCCCTCCCCTCCCATGACTAGACTTATGAGTCACACCATTCTCTTCACTCATGATCTCATGAGCATGCCTTGCTGTCCTTGCTTACATGTCCAATCATTTTTCAAATTGGAGCGCTTGTCACTCATCAGGTGGTTCTGTAGCGCCTTACCGGTTCATCATGATTTCCATCACAAGTTATGATTACCACGACTGATGTCATGTTCCTTGTTTTCAGTGCCAGGAGTTGGTTAAAGATACCTCCAATATCTTGCATTTAAGATCCCTGATAATGGTTTATGATTTGAAATTTCATGAATGTTGCGCTGCTCAAACTCATAGTTATGACCAAGCGACAACGGTGTGACCAAATTTGATGCTGAAGTATATTCGAGGGCCAAAATTTTCACAACTTCATCCTAATATTTTATTAAATATCCCAATGGGTGTCTACTCCATAGGTATCTCGTGTTGCCTCCTCTGCATATCAGTTTTCACAAAGAATTTGTGCTCAGGTTTTGGTTATCGAAGCTTACACAGTTGTAGAGGACTCATCTTCACATGATAGCTTTGTCTCCTTTCTCTTCAGACCTCTGAACTCCATTGTTTGTACCTAGGTCTGGTTATTTTTGTCCACCATAGCCATTGAGGTCGCAAGCACCTAAATATCCTATCCTATGCATATGCATCGCGCTACCCAGAGGCACTACTTAAACTCTCTGTGTCTCCCCTGCTTCCTTTAATTTTGGAGTTAATCATTTCTACTCAGTTACAAAGGTCCAATTGCAGATTACCCCCTCATTTCCTACACTCTCAAGTACTTGTACAAGTTAAAGGGAGTAATTCCCACAGTCAAGCTTGGCTTACTAACACCAATATGTTTCAAAAGGTCATCCTTGTACATTTGAAGCCCGATTTTAAGTCTTCCTGGTTATTAATATCCCATAAGCCTTTAAAATATCTCATTCTAAGCCATGGATACCCCTTAAACAAAGAAGACACACAAATGAGGCAAAGTGGTTAGGATAGAACCTGTGGATATACATCTTTTTGATACAGATCCCATGGCAACAGAGGTCTTTCGAAGAGTGGGATGCCTTTCTTTCTACCAGAATATGCAAAGAGGCCATCCAGAGGTAACAAGATAGTTTGCATCACATTTTGATGGTAGAAGAACCAAGGTTGGGGATTTGGAATTTGAGGTGACTGAAGCCTCTATCTCAGCTACAACAGGAATCCTCATTACAAGTGAAAAGTGGTTCAAAGCCATGGCTTTGAGTTCATCCTATGCTAAAGATCTCTTTAAACCTGAACATCAGGCCAATGATTTGTCTAAAAGTATGCCAAGGATTCAACTGATTAAACAGTTTGACAGAATTTTGAAGATCATCTAGAGATATTTTACATGTGAAGGGAGATTTAACACATTGTACCAGTACTATATAAGGCTTTTGCTACATTTTACTGGTAAGGTTGATATGAATATTCCCTATTACTTGTTAAGGAGAATAGGTAAGATGTCAGACATGATACAATCCAAATCTAATGATGTGGATTCTAGCCTTTTCCACTCTGGATTGATCAGAATGCTAGTCTCCGAGGAATTAGGTAAGAAAGAGATTTCATGGGAGAATTTTGTTGTTACTTCTTATTTCAAGTTGGATCTAGCATCAACTCCTCAATCACAGAATGCAAGTCCTCTATCACCCACCAGTGCTATTAAAACATGGAGCAGTAGGAAAAGAAAGGGCAGAGCCCCTGCTCAAGTTTAAGAGGTCAGCAAGTAGGTCACAAGAGCTGAGGATGAAGCTTGTTATTCCCCACAAAGAGATTTTTCACCTTCTCCTCCACCAGGGTTAGAAGATGTTCCTTCTTATACCAAAGCTACATCCAAGAAAGGGAAGAAGTTACTCTTCCCCTCTTCTCCTCCAGAAGTCAAAATCAAGGGTAAAAGACCTTTCACAAGGTCATCAATTCCTAGGGAAGTTGTTGAAGAACAATCCATACCAGAAATCCCTATGAAAAGGAAGAAGAGTAAAGGCATTGAAAATCCTGAGGAGAGAAAAGAAGAAGAGTAAATGAATTGAAAATCCTATGGAAACAAAAGAAGAAACCCCTGTGTAGAGGAAGAAGGGTAAAATCAAAGCCACCAAGAAACCTGATGAGGTAGATAAGAAACTTTACATGCAGGTGGAATAGGATACTAAGAAAAAACCTATTGAGACTGTGCATGTCACTGCTCCTCCTAATAGTCAGACCTTCAAAAGACTTATTAGGCAACTTAGAGATGCAATAAAAGAGGTGGCTAAGTTGAAAACAGAGGCCATGTCTGATAGGGTGAAAATGAAAGAGCTCATGGATGGCCACAACCATACCCTTGACTTGGCAAGGTTTGTAGCACAAAAGGCCCAACCCCTTCACGAGCAGCTCCAGAACCTTTATATGTAGAATAAAAGTTTTCAATCTCAGAATAGAAAAATCAAGATAAAGTTGCAACATTTTCAAGATGAAGTAGATCAAAGAAACATGCAGGTATTGGTTGAATCTGCCATTGAGAAAGAGACATCAATAGTCAAGGAGAGCACAACCCCACCGAAAAATCCAATTATTGTTAAGAAGAATAATCATGTTGTGCCAAATGAAGATCCTCCTTCTACCAGAAAGAGTGTGAGGTTAAGTGTCAAGGTAACAAAATAGATGATGAAAGGTGAGCCCCATTTTTGAGGATGTTTCCTTTTTAAGAGGGTAAACTTCTTTTCAAATATTACCTCTGCCATCTATACAGGCTTCTAATCATTTAACTATCAGAGTTTTGGGCTTTTGTGAAGTGATAAATCCCTCAATGGTAAAGTGCACTACCTATAGTACTGCCAAGTCACCTAAATATTGGAGGCACTGCATTTTTTGATAGTGCTACCTAAACCTGCACACAGACGCAGCATAAGTGGCGCTATGTAAAGGCTCTACCTAATATTTCACAGAGAACAAAGGTTGACACAGAGACGCAACACAATGGTGCTATGTAAAGTCACTACCTAATATTTCACAGAGAACAAAGGTTGGCACACATACGCAACACAATGGCACTACCTAAATGCGCTACCTTTTCTACTTGCCCGGTTGTGAAATACGCTACTCAGACTGCTACCTAAAGAAGCTACCAAAAAACATCAAGGATTCAGGAGGGCTAAGCTAACAACTTTTTGGATAGATGATGATGGAGAATATTGTAGAAACAAAATATGGCATCATGAGGATAACCACATGCTCCTAAAATACACATGGAAAAACAAGAGTTGCGCAACAAAAGAGAATCAAATCAATTTGAAGCTTGGTTGGATTAGTCACCAACATTTTCCTACTTTATAGCATAGGTTATTAAATAAGTTGTTAGATCAAATAAATGTTTACATATTTTCAAGGGAAGGAGGCTAGCTCGTACCTCCAGCTGTTGCCTCCCTTTTTTTATAAATAGACAGATCAATTGTTTTAGTAGGTTCAGATGGTTGAGAAAGGCTCCCTTAGTCTGTAATATTTTGGTGAAGTGACTGTGATCTAGCTATGTAATGGACTTAAGACTTTTTGGCTAATAGAAATCATCTTCTCTTTCAACTTATTTGCTTTTTGATGCTAAATGTTCATGCCTTGAATGATTCACATGAATGATTGTGGTGATGTTATGGTGGATGTTTGATCATTATATTATCATGATGTTTATTTAGCTTCCTAAGTTTATGAGTTCAAGAATATCTTGTGTTAAGAAACTTTCTTCATTAGGATTTTGTACACATGATGTTTACAATAGCCCTTACATTCCTCTCATTCAAGTCTTCCCTCTATTCATACTTATTCCCAAACTACTAGTTGAAGTTAGCCAAGACCTTTATTGCTGGTGCATTCTAGCCCTATTTTCTGAGTTGGAACATTATCATTTTGAGTCTTTTTCCATTTGACCCTTTAAACACTCTTACATTTCACACATAACCTGATAGGTAATGGGCTTTCCTTCCATGCAATCTGAAGGTGACTCCTAGTGCTAACAGATCCAAAACTTTCAAAACTGATCCAAACACTGTAGAAGGATCTAAAATATTCTCCAGGTCACTCGTGGAACAATGATGAGCTTCGCTATAAAGGTCACCTATATTTAAAAAAATAGTCGAACCTTAAATCCATCATGCTCTCTAAGTTTCATGCTTCACCTACAACTTGAAATTTTGGTTTTACCAAAACATATAAACAATTCAAACTTTTTTTTTTTTCTGAGACGTTATAAAACAGGATGTCTGCACCTTTATGGTTGAATGCGATACTTGCCAACGCAATAAGGGAGAGACAATAAAATCTCTAGGAACACTCCAATTGCTTCCGATTACACCTACTATTTGGACAAACATTTCTATGGACTTCATTGTTGGCTTACCTAAATCATGAAATAAGTTAGTCATCATGGTAGTTGTGGATCATATTTTCAAATATGATCATTTATGTGCTCTTCAACACCCATTCATGACATCCACCATGGTTCAAATTTTTATGGATAATATCTTCAAACTCCATGAATGCCTCATTCTATTGTTTATAACCATGATCCAACTTTCACCAACACTTTCTAGCAAGAATTATTTCGACTCCAGGGAACCCAATTTCATCTCAGCACCACATATCATCCTCATACTTATGGACAAACTGAAGCAATCAACAAATGTTTGGAAACCTATTTGAGGTGTTTTTCATCTCATAGAAAAAATCGATGGGTTTAGTGGTTACCTTTCTCAGAATGGTGGTACAACACCTCCTACCATACCACCACTCACATGAATCCCTTTGATGCAATCTATGGACAAAATCCACCCTAATTTCCATCATACATGCCCGATGTCTCCAAGGTTCAACAGATGGATCAAGATATTACAGTCTGCATGGCCATTATCCATACTCTCAAATAAAATTTGGTCATGGATCATAATCGCATGAAACAACAAGCAAATCAGGGCTGTTCTGAATGTGAATTTTCTGAAGGGGACTAGGTGTTTCTTCATTTGAAACCTTATAAGCATATTTCACTCAAATCCCAACACTGTCAGAAAATCTCCCCCAAATTTTATGGTCCTTATCGTATTCTCAAGAGAGTGGTGTCAATGTCCTACCAATTACATTTTCCTAGTCACTCTAAGATCCATCCCATTTTTCATGTTTCCTTCTTAAATAAAGTGCTCGACATTAGGTGCCAAACTCATACGAATCTACCTAAGTTGGATGTGTTATATTTTCCTTATTTACAAATAATTAGTGTTACTAGTGTTCTTTTACTTTGTTACCATTAACATTTATATCATGTACTGAGAAGTATCCACATAAACAAGAGACAAAAAGGAACACAAGATATTTATCCTAGAAAAACCCCAAATGGGGGAAAAACCCAAAAACCTTTCTTAGATAGATTCTGCTCACAAAGCAAGTCCAATCAGATAAACCCTAGCAGAACTACTAGCTTAACTAGAAATACCACCCTAGCTGCAACAACAACATCATACAAGGTAGCACACCTGCTCAAGGACTAGCACACAAGAGAGAGATACCAAAAGATTGAACAAGAATAAACTGTGCAACCACAGCTACTATGTCACCTCCTCCAAACTTGTGCCTTACTTCTGGGTAGCTGGGAGAGTGTGAGTGAGTGAAGAAATGAACCAAGACGTCCTCTATTTATAGTCTTCCTGGCCACTGTACTGGGCCGACTTCTTCTCTGGACATGTGTATTTTCATTATTACTTTATTCTTCTGGGCCGAATTCTCTTCTAGGGTATTTCAATATCTATTCAATGGATCTCTTACTTCCAAAATATTCTTTGCATCTAAGAAAGGTCATCTAGGAGGGAAATATCCTCCCACAACTACCAAAACATCAACACTCTCTCTTATCTATGGAGGCATCTTTTACGATGTCTTCATCCGGTATTCCACTAACTACTCTGCAATATGATAGCATGCACACAACTACTGCAATGCATTCGATAGCTTGAATCATCAGGAATAGTCTCTACGATCAAATGATAGCACACACAACTACATCCAAATGATGTGGTAATATTCATGACAATCAGATAATGGCACACAACTACTACAGTGTCATCCAATAGATCATAACTACTACCAAGTAGTGCACAACTATTGTCCAATGACGCACAATCACTGCCGGTGGAACACATCCACTATAGTAGCACACACCTACTGTTCAGAGACACACAGTCTCTGCTAGTGATACACAACCACCGAAGTAGCACACAACTACTTCCTGGAGTCACACAACCTCTGCTAGTGGAACACATCCACCGAAGTAGCACACACCTACTATCCAGAGTATCACAACCTTCGCTAGTGGAACACATCCACCAAAGTAGCACACAACTACTTTCCGGAGTCACACAACCTCCACCAGTTGAACACATCCACTAAATTAGCACACAACTACTGTCTGGAGTCACAAGGACTCTCCCAATGGAACACATCCACCGAAGTAGCACAAAACTACTATCTAGAGTCACACAACCTCTGCTAGTGGAACAAATCCACCAAATTAGCACAAATCTATTCTCCAAAGTCACATAGCCTTTGCCATAGTCTTACGACTATGTGTGTGATGTTTCTTCTCTTAGCAGGACTGATAGTGCATTACCCCCTTAGTCACCTCACGTGATTGATCCATGAAACCCTTGGCCAGAGGGGTTAGCTAACATGAGAAGAGACAAAACACCTCCCTCTAAATGAGGGTGGACATTCTGCAATACTCCAAGCTTGTACTTGAAGTACTCATACTTCACTCTTGACAAGGGATTGGTGAGGATGTCCCCTATCTTGTCATCTATGGATATGTACTGGAGCTCCACAGATCCTCTCTGCACCATGTCCCACATGTAATGATATTTTATCTCTATATTCTTAGACATGTCATGGAATACAGGGTTCTTGGTAATCTTCATGCAACTTTGATTGTCACAATGTATCAAGGTTGGCTCTAATTCTAGATCAAATATCCCAACTAGCAACTTCTAGAGCCACACTACTTCATGACTTTCCATTCTTGTTGCGATATACTTTGATTCTGATGTACTAAGTGCCACTAATGTATATTTCCTACTCAACCATTAGATCATGCCTGATCCTAGACTAAAACAACATCTGCAAGTACTCTTCCGATCCACTGCACTCCATGTTCAGTCAGAAGCTATATATCCTTGTAGCTTCACATCTCTACTTGAGACATATCTCAATTCATATCCAACTGTACCATGAAGGTACCTTAACATATGATTTTCTTCCAGTCAATGTACCTGTCTAGGTTCAGCCATGTATTGATTCAAGGTATTCACTACAAAGCATATGTCTGGCCTAGTGTTAACCAGGTACATCAAGGATCCAATCAACTATATATACATCATGGGAGTCACCAAATCTGAAGATTTGTCACTCAAGAGATTCATATTTATCATCTTAGGTGTGATCATGGACTTGTAGTCCACCATCCTGAATTTCATCAGGATCTCAACAATATATTTTCCTTGGCTAAGGAAAATTTCAGCTGATCTTTTCCATACCCCCAATCCCAAAAAGTAATGTATCATACCTAGATCCTTCATCTGGAACTCTGAAGCAAACTCCCTCTTATACCCATCAATGAGATTCTCGTCCCCTGTTACAAATAGATCATCTACATATAGAACCAAGATCAACGGGAATCCATGCTCAACCTTATAGTAGAGGTTAGGATCTGCCTCACTCTTGGTAAATCCCAAGCTCATCAAATATCCATCTATCCTGGCATACCATGCCCTAGGTGCTTGCTTCAGTTCATACAAGGCCTTCTTCAGTCTGCACACATGGGACTCCTTCCCATGGATCACAAATTCTTGTGGTTGTTCTATGTACACTTCTTCCTCTATTACACCATTAAATAAAGTAGTCTTGACATCCATATGGTGTAAATTCCATCCCATTTCGGAAGCAATCACAATGATTGATCTAATGGAAGTGTATTTTTATATAGGAAAAAAAATTTCATCAAGTATTCTCCCTCTTACTGGGATAATATTCTAGCCACAAATCTCGCTTCATGCTTCCATCTACAACATGCTTGATCTTTTAGATCAACTTGGAAGTCACTACTGACTTCCCTTCTGGTCTCAGAACCACCTCCCACACATCATTCTTCATGATGGACTGATACTCCTCCATCATGACATCCTTCCATTCTTGCTTCTCAACAACTTCTTCAATGGTGGAAGGATCTGAATCAATGATGATCTGAACCAGTGCCACATAGCTAGAAAACATGTGCAGTTTCTGGAACTGAGGAAAATTCTATATCCTAGTCCCTCTAATTGGATTTCTCCTTTATCACTGAAATAAGGGAATCCTCCCAGGAGGTCTCATATCTCCTCAAAGCCTCTGAAACTTAGATCTAGTTTCATGTATTTCAGTCCTGGAAGACGTCTCTCTCTCCCATCTGAATATGAGGAGGAATAATTTATGAATGAAAGTATCTAAACAATTGAATCTCTTTGAGATCATGCTCACTCTGAGTCTGCATTATCCTATGAACTATCCTGGGGAGGCTACTCCTTCCTACTGGATCTTGAAGGATGACTCCCCCTAAATTCTAGTTCCTTATGAGCTGGTACTTGGTGGGGATGCCTACCTCACCACTGATGGGTCCATATGCTTCTCTTCATAGTATGTCTTATCAATTCCATGTATCTATTTCTCCTTTGCATTATGCAAGGTATCACGAGAACATGTTGGTTTTAATTCATCATTTCTAGGTAGGCCCTTCTGGCACTAATTACTCTTCTTGGTGATCTGAAGAGTGGTCAAATTAACTATGCGTTTATCTTTGGAGCCTTTTGCTCCTCATTGTAAATATCCATAAGATATAATATTCTTTGTCTTCTTCTTCACATGGGCGTGTAGGTTCGTGTACACAATTCTATGTCTCGGCTAGAGACCATCTAAATCGTTTCCTCCTACAACCATCATCATAGCTCCTTCTCATAGCTATCACATGTGAACTACCTAGAACAAGAGGCAAGAACAAAATTTACATGGTAACCTCCATGGAATGATTAGTAATCAAGAACATCTCCTAGAGGAGATCAATTTCATCTTGCAAACAAGTATATCATTAATAATGAACAATGAGAATTTTAATGGTAATCATATCGACAGTATTCAGGTGTACCTAAACATTTGATAACAATAGCAAATGATAAAGCTGTAAATACTGCTATCCTAGGTACAATACTTACTTAAGAAACAATAATATAAAAATATCAAACCTAATATAGAAACCTGGAGTTTAGCGTTGTTTTCCTGCTTGAGTTTCCTTCTATCATTGATATGCATGGAAACATCATTGTCTAAAACAAAAATTCTTCATCCTTTGATTCCTTTGAGTGATCTTCTGCGTCTGCTGCATGTGCATGGTGTTTCTTCTTCTCCATTTCATTTCTATCTAGACGTTGAAAGGCATAATGTCCTAGCTTCTAGAAAATGTAACATCAGATATTTGATGCATCCTTCTTGTAATGAGGTCTCTTGCACTTCTTCAAGATGCCTTCTTACCTTTTCTATCTCTTATTCAGTTGGGAAACAATTTCTTTATTTTCATCCTCATTGGTCTTTTGTGTCTTGGATATAATCCTGGATTCCTCTTGAGTGCAATATGACCATAACTTGTCAAAATCGGGAAATATCCTTCTTGTGAAAATTCCTTGGACAAATGGGTCCCATGAGGGAGGGTATCCATTTAGCGCAGTGGTTACTAGTTCAACATATTCTAATGGATCTCCAATTCTTTCTAACTGGTGTTTGATCTATGAGATCCTTGTAAAGAATTTGGCTATCGTCTCTGACTTGTTCATAGTCACATTTTTGAGTTGATGCCATAGGGTAAGATTCTGACTGGTGTTCTTTCTTTCATAGAGTCTATTTAGGGAATCAAACATATACTTTTTATTCTTTAGTTCTGATACATTAGGTATCTGGTGATCCTTTATTGATTTTTTCAAGATCCTCATGGCCTTGACCTCATTCTTCTTGAACTTTGCTTTTGCTTCTTCATCTTCAAGTTTTGGAAGCATCTTCTTGACGTGATCCAATAATTCATTCTCTTATAGAATGAGTTTTATTCTATGATTCCATGATCTGAAGTTATCTACTCCATCCAATATATCCTCAACTCTCATACTTGTTGACATTTTTTCCAGTAGAAACCTTAGCACTGAAAAACCTCGGTTTTTCAAACTTAACCAAATTGCACGCTGAGGGTTTCAAGGGATGTGCTAGTTTAGGGTGAACTTCTATGTGAAGAAATTATTCCCAATTTCCTTGGGATAATGCTCAACGATCTTGACAAAGTATTGTAGCTGCAAGGTGCTGTTGCAACGATCTTCCTTCCAGTGGTCAAATTGTTTTGAAGGTAACCAAATCTGATACCATGTTAGATTTTTCTTATTTACAGAGCATTAGTGTTACTAGTATTATTTTACTTCATTACCATTAACATATATATCATGTACTAATATATAGCAACATAAACAAGAGACAAAAAAGAAGACAAGAGATTTATCCTGGGAAAACCCCAAATGGGGGAAAAAACCAACAACCTTTCTTAGATAGATTTCATTCACAAAGCAATTCCAATAAGATAAACCCTAGAATGAGTGCTAGATTAACTAGAAATACCACCCCAACTTTAGCAACAAAACCATACAAAGCTAGCGCAGCTCCTCAAGGAGTAGCGCACAAGAGAGAGATACCAAAATATTGAACAAGAATAAACTGTGCAGCTGCAACTACTACATCACCTCCTCCAAACTTGTGCCTTGCTTCTGGGTAGCTGGGAGAGTGTGAGTGAGTGAAAAAATGAACCAAGACATTTTCTATTTATATTATTCCTGGCCACTAGACTGGGCCGACTTCTTCTCTGGACATGTGTCTTTTCATTGTTACTTTATTCTTCTGGGCCAACTTATATTCTAGGGTAGTTCAATATCTTTTCAATGGATCTCTTGCTTTCAAAATCTTCTCCACATCTAAGAAAGGTCATATAGGAGGGAAATATCCTCCCGCAACTACCAAAAGATCAACATGGTGGAGAAGGTTCCATTTAGTTGCAACCACAAGAAGTATTAGACCAATGTGAGCGTCGTCTCCTCCAACACACTATCAAGGAAGTTTTAGTTCAGTGGAAGGACACACAACCATAAGATTCCACCCAGAAATCGACTACCATACTGCAACAATTTCCTCATCTCAAGCGTTGAGGACAATAATTTCTTTTAAGGGGGAGGGCATGCTAGGGACCTTAAGTCCCTAACCCATCACATAGGTAGAATATTATATTTTCCATGTGAAAAGGGTTGATATTAATAAATAAGGCCTAGGGATACAGAGAATAAGTCAAATGTAAGAAGATATAATACAAGCTTGTGCTTCTAGAAAGATCTTCATCTAGACTGTTATTTTGGGTAGATAGATTTAGTATAAATAAGAGTCAAGGGAATGGGAAATATTTGTCCTGAGAATTATTGTAAAAAATCTCTGCTTTGTTGGAGGTTTCCCCCTCAAAGAGGTAAGTGAACATTACTTCCGTTTCAATAAAGGTATCATTTTAATGTGTTAATTCTCTATATTTTGTTGTTCTGTGGGTAATTCCTATGATATTCTTGTTTCTATTCAATACAACATAACCATGTTCTTAACAAAAAATTATGTATTCCCTTTTCTTGAAGTTGGTTGAAATCCATATGAACGAGGAAGAGACAGTCAAATATTTCACTTTCAGATTCATGAAACTTCTTCATGAGATTCCTCAAGAAATGTTTCCAAATGATGTTATCATTCTTAGTTGTTATGAAAATTCCTTTCCTGTGAATCTGAGATTTTTATTGAAGCAAGAAAGAAAGTACAACTTGAAAGAGTTAATGCAACAAGCTCAAGTCATTGGAAAAAATATTCATGAAACCGATGCTAATATATTAAACTTCCGAATATTTTTCCAAGACAATAAATGAATGAATTTAGAAGAAATATTTGATGAAAGATGTGATTTTTTATTTTCCAGATCTTGTTCTTGAAACAGAAAATGAAAACCCCCAAGTTTAAATTCAACAAGAATACCATCCTCTACATGCTCCACTTGATGGAAATTTAAACCTCTCATATGCTCAATTTGAGGGTAATGATCATAATGAGTTTAAAGATGAATTTAATGAACCTCCACTTGATGTACACAAGAATTTCATTCAATATGATTATGGTGAAAATCTTGCAGTAGATTCTCAAATATCACAACCAACTTACACCAGGCCACAAGAAGAATGTTTACATTGGATAAATAGAAGTAATCATCACTTTACATGATATTTTTATGATGTTGATTTCTTTTTTGAAGCGTAGTTTAATGGAGAAGATATATAACAAGGATCAAAATAAGGAAATATGCAACAAGAGGATCCATGGGTGATATGTTTTATTTTTAAATATAATGAATTTTTTTATGAAAAAAAAAGATAACCTTACAATTCTCCACAAACGTTCATCAACAATTTGTTTTTACAACCTCACCATGGAAACATGGCCATTGCATGAAGGAAGAATACATTCAGTACATAATCAATAACTCAAGAATCTTGGATATAGTTAGTGATAATGAGAAAGATGAAGAAATTTTCAAATTGAAAAATTAACATCCAACTAAAGACAACAAAATTCATGAGCAACCACTAAGAGTTGATTTTATTGAATCATGGTTCCAAAGCATTGTTGGCCAAACAATGCAATTAGATTTTGGGCACATCTGACCTAGTTTTACTTTAGTATACTTTGGGAATTATTTTTAATCCTTCATAACATCCCTTCCATGTTCCCCATTTATGGATTTCATTCCACATATTAGTTGGATGCTTGAATGGATCAATTAGGAATCTACTTACACTTGAAAAGTCTCCTTTTTCTTCAAGTAGGATAGAGTAGGTAGATCTGGTTTGTACATAGTTTGTTTCTTTAGTCAAATTTTTGCACAATAAAGAAGTTGATAGATGGAGGAAATGTTTGAAGATGAATCCATAACCCAATGGAGAAGGTAGCCGAACCGGGATTATGGATTCTCAACAATCCAAAGGGGGTCACTGTCCCATTGTAGGAGCCATTTGTTGATCAACAATTTTTATCACCTAGATTTCTCGCTCTTGGAATGATATATTTTTTTTTATCAAAAGAAGGAAATTTTGAACAATCATAAGCCTATGGAGTAACTCTCAGTCTTATCTTCATCATGCATTTTAAGAATTAAAAATATGAGTCCATATGCTCAATATATCCATTTTTTTGTCCAACCACCCAAGGAACACCTTTTTCCATCTGCAACACAACTAATTTTTCTCTTGGAACTAATATATTCTTGGAACCATGCTTATTTTCTTGGAACCACACTTATATTCTTGGAACTACACTTATTTCCTTGGAACCACACTTATCTTCTTAGAACCACACTTATCCTTCTTCTTTCATCCCATACTTTACTTCTCTTATTCCCTATAACACACCCGACCCCTAAGTACATTTTCTAGGGATGGGGCATCAAAATTTTTATTACTCTAATCATCTTAAATCCCCTATTCGGGGTCTTCATCATCTTCTACTCGCATGTAGCTTTCTAACGACTACTACCCGGCTCAAATCTGACCTCTGGTTTGCAAGTTAAGGCCTCTCTAAGTCCTTTAGGTGTTATTAGTTGAGAACCACGTGGGTCCATTTCATTCGTACCATCTCCAAGTTCCTACCTCCCGCAAGGAAGGTCCATCCACCATCCAATACAACAACGGGACTTGATCCTCATCTAACACACAAGTTAGAGGGGAATTCAGTGTTCGACGCTTCGACATTGAACATCCCTTTTTCTTTATGCACACATGTTCTCCAGAGTCCTGAATTCCTGAACTTCCGAAGGAGCCAAAAATCTCTCCATGTGGCTCCAACCTTCAAGCCTTTCAACTTACCCATGACACTACATCCCAAACCTCCAGATTCCTGAGGTTCCAGACTCCTGAAGGGTCCACCCTCACACATGGTGATATTCTAAACGTAGAGGAAAGGACAAGTGGGTCCCAAGCACTCTACTTGCCAAATGGACCAAACAGGTAAGTGCCATGGGTGATACACGATAAGGAAACGATGAAATTTGGCCCCTACAATGGGTGATATGTGGCCCCTATAGTGGGTGACACATGTGACATTTGATGGGAACATAGGGCCCATGTAACATATGAACCCAAGTGAAACTTGGCATGTCAATCGTGGGTCCACTTCACCCTGGATGACATCACTGTTCCACGTCACTCGGGATTGATGGCCTTCCTACACCCCTAGATATCTCAGTTGATACGTGTCCACGTAGATCCATTTATCTATGGCCTATGTTACTTTGTAACTTTGACATTTGGGGGATCCATGGTGTAACTTCCTCCTTACTCCTAATGTGGTCAGTGTCGGGATGACCATGGCCTAGATCTAATAGTTAGGGGAGATCTCGAAGGGTTCCTAGATCTACGATCCTTGTCACTTCATAGCTCTGACCTTTGGGAGTTTCAACATTATGAATACTTTGCTCTCCTGAAGTAGGACTTCACTGAAGTACCATACGCAGGCTCCTCCACTGGACAATTGGACAGCTAAAAGGGGTTCCTAACGAATTGCCCAGATCCATGGATCTCATCACTTCGTAGCTCCAACATTTGGGAAGTTTGGTTATTTTACATTCCTATTCTCTCGAAGTAGGAATTCACCGAAGTTATATCGACATAGATCTAATGGCCAAGGGGAATCCCAAATACCCTCGGATCCATGGCTCGCATTACTTCGCAATCGATGAATGAATCAAGGTTCAACGGTGGGGTAGGTCTATCTTCCACGATTAGGGAAATTTCCAGGCGTCGGTTAACCTTGTGGGTAACCATAACCATCAATTTCCTTTGAATGATTTACAAATGGTAAGGTTGTAACATTCCCAAGCTTCAAACTCTCGGAGTTTCAAAGCGAGAAAGGCTTAGCTCCTTTTGGATCTAGAGAAGGGTTCCCTGACCTTGTCATATGGGTCCTCCAAAACTCTTCGTGGGCTATAAGCTAATTCCTTTAGCCGTAAATGGGTTAAGGACATGGACATGAGTCCTTGATCACACAAATTAAGGGTTTGAAGGAGGCACCCTCCTTCCACAATGTTTGAACTTGGTATTCCCATGAAGGTAGATTCTATAGGTCGACAGGACTTAGGCATTCCAATTAGTCCTATCTCGCCTCTCTTATGGACTCACTTCCCAAAATCTCTAGCCACTAAGATGAGGTAAACAAAATACCACTCAAAGGATGGGTTCATAGACAAACTATACACATTTCTACCTAAATCATTCATTACAGACCTTAGTCATAAACATATAAATATATTCAATCACCATTTCCAATTCAATACACCGAGAATGAAAATACATATCAGAAACTAGAAATCGTCATTGGCCCTCGACCAAGTTTTGAGGAAACATTGGTCATGTTTGACCACTTTTGGGACTTCGACAGGCTGGTTGAAGGTGGATCACCCAGGCGGAGCTAAGATCATGGGATCTTGCTTGTTTTGCGGGCTTGTGGACTGAGCAAAGGTTTTACTAGGGTTTATGTAATGGGTTAGGGGATGTCGGCCCATGGGTTTACCCATGATTAGGCCTTTTTGTAAATGTATAAATAAGTAGCTAAGTGATGTAATAAGCCTAGGTGTTGGCTATGTGCACAATATGTTGTAAGTGTTAATGTTTTCTTAGTGCAAGATATTGTAAGTTTCTTGTGCGATCTAGCTATGTAAAATAAGGCTTTGTGCTACCAAGGAGTTGACTCTGTGCCTTGACCTGATTTTGGGAAGGAGGATCTGGCGCGCAACACACATATCTCATGTCCTCTTCCAATTTGGGCTCTGTGGCTTTGTGCAAAGGAGCAGACAAATGTAAGAAGATTGAAGACTAATAAAGAAGAAGAGAAGAAGTTGGTGGACATAGCCCAAGACTGGGGTGAACCATGCATATCTTGTGTCTTGATGTGATTTGTGATTTATGTTGTTTATTTGCTTAGTGTTGTTGTTATAATGTATGATGAATGCATAT
Source organism: Picea glauca (assembly GCA_000966675.3). NCBI lineage: Eukaryota > Viridiplantae > Streptophyta > Pinopsida > Pinales > Pinaceae > Picea > Picea glauca. The sequence continues at coordinate 280,752 of JZKD02S0945565.1, read as the reverse complement.
GATGTTGTTTCTTAGTGCTTAAATATGATTGAATGATAGATCTGAGTTAAGATATGTGGTAAGTGATTGGAAGTGCTTGATCTTTATTGTTACTACGTTGATATGTAATAAGGGTTTAATCTGCGATGTGAATGAGACTCATGAACTAATGCATATTGTTGTCTAAGTGATCTGCTAAGTGTTGTAATCACATATATGTGTCCTAGCTTGGTTGTAGACACCTGAGACCTGCAATCCCCCTGCCTCTACCTCCGGTGATACTTCATCTTCTTTGCAGGTGTTGTCAAAAGGGCCGGTAGTTAGGGTTTTGTTGGTGCACTTTTGAAGTGTTGAACCATGGGTCTACCCCTGTGCCAAAAAATGGTTCCGTTGCAGGGACCTGAAACTATGATTGTTGGGAACTGAAGAAAAGAGAAAGATCTATGCCTAGATCTATTGATGTAGTGCACAATATTCTACTTGACTTGTTAAGAAAGAAACTTGATCTAAATAAAAGAGGTAAGTTCTTAAAGCTTTGTGCTCTGGTAAGGGTAAAATAAGTAGAAATTTTTTCTTCGAAAGCATGAATCTAGGTATGTTTGATAGATTTTTTCCTAGTCTGAAAGCTAGGGCACCATTAGAAAAAAGAGTTGATATGAATAAATTTGATAGAAATAGAGAAAGATATGTTATTCCTATGAATAGAAAGAATTATTAGACTAATAAGTGGATGCATGAACCTAGAAAGAATTTTTGCAGATTGCAGGTCCATCACTGTGATCCCAGTGCATAGTACAGGAGAGGCTGGGGATCGCTTAAAAGAAAGAGAGGATTAACACTGTGTTATAATTGCACAAGATCGAGACATATTGCTAAGGAATGCCCTGGTACATGTCCTATTTGTCTTTTTTGTAAATCTATTGGTCATGAGGTTGAGGATTGCCTAAGGATGATTGCTAAAATTGAAAAGATGAACACGAGACAAGAAAAATATAAAGAAGGTGAAGAGACTAAGGATATATTAAAGAATCATACATAAAAAGAGTCAGAGACTATGCTAATATAGTTAAAAGAAGTAATGTATGATCACAAAGACATCAATTTGCCAGAGATCCTAAAAGAAAAATATTTCATAATTACAAGAATAAAAGACTTTGACATAGACTGTGTATTGTATGAAGAAACACGTGAATATTATGCCAGAAAGCACTTGGGAAATTTTGGGAAAGCATGCTATGACACCTTCATTGGGAAGGATAGGATTGTTTAAAGGAAAGATGATAACCCTATGTGGAAGAGTTACTAATATACCTATGATTTCTCATGAAACATCGACTAAATAATAATTTGAAGTCATTAAATTTGTTGAGAACAATTCCCCCTTTCCACTTTTGTTAGGAACAACTTGGATCGAGAAGGATCATATCAAGAGGAAAATAGAGGAAGAAGCTACAGAAAAAAAAAAAAAAACAAGAACTAAGGGATCTCATATCTCGAAGAATAGAGCGACTAATAGAAGAACAAGAGGATAATTTGAATCAACAGAGGGAAAGAGAATTAGCTATCGAGGCTGAAAGAATGCAAAAATATTTGAAGGACTTATCCATGCAAGAAAGAAGAATACCTACCCTCGAGTTAATAAGAGAAGAGGCATTACCTTTGAACCCTTTGATAGAACATCAACAATGTGAAGCTACTATGCTAAGAGAAGATAAGAATAAGAATGGAAAGAGGAATCCAAAGACTCAAATCACATGAAAGAAGGCAAGGAAGCTCAGAAAGAAGAAATCCAAGTCAAAAAAACTACAAGAATTTCTAGAGAAGACTTCGCAGGAGGTAGATTTGTAGAACTTGAACCTCCCCGGAATAGAAAAACCACACAGAATGGGACTTCTCCATGACAAAGATATATGACCATTGGAGGCGCCCCGACCATTAGAGTGGTGCCCAAAAATGGCTAGAAAACACAATTATTGATGGAAAGACCATTGTTGGACCATTGAGACTGTGCCCTAACAAACAAATTTACATTGAGGGAATCTTGCTGAGGCCATTCAATAACTTCAAGCAAGGGTAACGAAGTTAGAGATTCAAGAAGTACCGAGCACTCCACAAGAAGTGAGTGATCAGAGGGATGAAGCTGCCAAGAGCATAGTTGGAAGGATCAGGGCACTCTCCCCAAAATGTAAGAAATTGAGTGATCATAGTGCACAGAGCTACGAACACCTCGTAGAATATCTGGAGATAAGGAAATTGGAATCACAACTACAGGAGGTGAAGCAACAGGCCTCCACCATCCAGGAATAGATGAATTCACTCACTGCAGTTGAGAAAATAAAGATATCATAGGAGCAATGCGTCGTCCAGTAGCAGATTACTACCATCCAAAGTAGATTCATGGAGGTTACACAACAACTATAGCCGGTGTAGGACGAAGCTTGCATAATTTTTGAAGATATTGAAGGAAAAGGCTCACAGCTAGAACAAGTGGTTGTGACAATGGAACAATTCCTGGAATCCCCTGTTACAAAGAAAATAATTTAGGAGTTTCCCGAGCAGGAGGCCTTGGAAAAGCAACAAGTCGAGGCAGATCGAGCTAAGATCGAGGCCTTTGAAGCAGTGTTTCCTAGATCTGAGTGACTCGATATGAGTCACATGTGAGTGTTAGGGGCCTGTTGGCACTTGACCAAGTTTTGAGGAAACATTGGTCGTGTTTGACCACTTTTGGGACTTCGACAGGCTGGTCGAAGGTGAAACACCTAGGTGGAGTTGAGATCGCAGGATCTCACTTGTTTTGTGAGATCGTGGACCAAGAAAAGGGTTTACTAGGATTTATTTAATGGGTTAGGGGATGTCAGCCCATGGGTTTACCCATGTTTAGGCCTTTTTTTAAATGTATAAATAAGTAGCTAAGTGATGTAATAATCCTAGGCGTTGGCTATGTGAACAATATGTTGTAAGTTTTAATGTTTTCTTAGTGCAAGAGATTGTAAGTTGCTTGTGCGATATGGATATGTAAAATAAGGCTCTGTGCTACCAAGGAGTTGCCTCTATGCCTTGACCTGATTTTGGGAAGGAGGATTTGGTGCACAACACACAGATCTCTTGTCCTCTGCAGAGTTGGCCTCTGTGGCTTTGTGCACAGGAGAAGATGAATGTAAGAAGATTGAAGACTAATAAATAAGAAGAGAAGAAGTTGGTGGACGTAGCCCCACACTGGGGTGAACCACGTATATCCCATGTCTTGATGTGCTTTTTGCGATGTGATTTATGTTGTTTATCGCTTAGTGTTGTTGTTATAATGTATGATGAATGCATTTGATGTTGTTTCTTAGTGCTTAAAGATGATTGAATGCTAGATATGAGCTAAGATATGTGATAAGTGATCGAAAGTTCTTGATATTTATTGTTATTGTGCTGATCCGTAATAAGGGTTTAATCTGCGATGTGAATGAGACTCATGAACTAATGCATATTTTTGTCTAAGTGCTCTACTAAGTGTTGTAATCACATATCTGTGTCCCATCTTGGTTGTATACACCTGAGTCCTACAACCCCCCCTACTTCTACCTTAGGAAAGACTTCATATGCTTTGCAGGTGTTGCTGAAAGGGCTGGTAGTTAGGGTTTTGTTGGTGTGCTATTGAAGTGTTGAACCCTAGGTCTGCCCCTCTGCCAACAATCTTGAAGCGACTACCAAAAGGGGTGCCTATTTCCACCCAACCATAGGAACAACCAATCCTAAATGTATTTATTGATGGCCACCCCTGAGCTAGACCATTATGCTCTAAGAGAGACTCCTTCTTCTTGCTCAATGATAGTCAAGGACGAAGGTTACTCTCCTCCTCCCACAGGATCTTGGAAATTGGTTTTCTCTGTACCAAACAAGGAGGTATGTATGAGTACTTCCATAGTCAGTCATCAACCCCGTTTATTAGTTTGGATTGAAAACACTACCAAAAAATTCTTGCATCCAGAACACACTTATTTCTCAGTTCTTCCTTGAACCATAGAGCTGCGAGCACTCTTTTCTCTTCTTGAGATTGGTCTTTCAACTCTTCTCTCTTGCGTAGATCTTCCTTTATCCCCACATTACCTCTTTTCTTTCCTTCCTTAGTGAGGTTGCATTGGTCTGAATCCCTAGCTCATGTTCAGGTCTGGAAGTATTGCAGATGGGTACTCTACCCCTTCTCCTCATTAACTCTCGAGGAGGACTCTTCTAGCTACTAGTCTGGCTGGTAATTCATTTCTGGGTCAGAGGACTATTATGGGATTGAGCCATTAAATATAGTAAGGCACTATTTTGGTGGGGGATCATCTAAAACATTTATGGTTCCCATTACCATCTCTTTCATAGCACCATGGTCTATCTTGGACCTCCCCCCCCCTTTCAATAGTTATGCAACACTTATCCATTTTTTATTAATAAGAATTAATACATACATTAACCTTTTGTTTTACAAAAAGGTTCATAAAATCAAACATTCACACATATCTAGTCTTCCACAGTCTCTTGGCCAATTATAGTTATATTTACAAACTAGGGGAAATAAGGGTGTTACAATCCCCTCCCCCTTAAAGGAACATTTTCCTCGATGTTCTATATGCCAATGTACTCTGTATGTACATAAGTAAACAAAATGGTACTGTCTATTTCATGGCATCCTCCATTTTGCATGTAGCCTCATTTGGACCAAAGTGTTTCCACTACACCTTGACTTGTGCAATGGTTCTTTTCTTGAGTGAGGTTTCCTTCCTATCTATTATGTATTGAGGTTCTGGCAGGAATTCTCCCTTTGGTTCCACTTGAATCACAGACCAGTCAATTATATGATTAGAATCATGTAAATATTTCTTCAATAACGAAACATGGAAAACATTGTGTGCCTTCACTGTAGGAGGAAGCACTAATATATATGCTACTAGTCCCACTCTATCCAAAATTTCAAAGGGTCCACAATATCGAGGTGCCATCTTGGCACATGCTCCCATTCTCAAGGATATTTTCCTGGGTCTAAGTTTGAGATACACATGATCCCTTGTTTTGAACTCTCTAGGAGTCCTCTTTTGGCATGCATAGCTTTTATATCTATCTTGAGCTATTTTCAGATTTTGCTTCATCTGAATTACTTGTTGTTCCATTTCTTTCAACATGTCTAGCCCAATTGTAATTCTATCTATTGGGTTATCCCAACTGATTGGAATCTTGCACTGCCCACCATAGAGGGCCTCAAAAGGGCTCATATTCAACGACTCTTGATAGCCATTGTTGTAGGAAAAATCTACCAGTGGTAGGTAGTCTTCCCACTTCTTAGGATGATGCATTACATGCATCCTCAAAATTTCCTCTAACACTTGGTTTACCTTCTCTGTCTGTCCATCAATTCGAGGGTGATAGGATGTACTAAATAATAATTTAGTTTCAAAACTAACAAATAAATATTTCCAAAAGATTGAAGTAAATTTTGTATCTTTGTTAGATATGATCTCCTTAGGCATGCCATGTAGCCTAAATATTTCTTTCATGAAAATACAAGAAATATATGTTGCCTTGCAATTTCACTTGATGAGAATGAATTGAGAAACCTTGCCCAATTTTTCCACCACTACCATGATGGCGTCATTTTGTTTGGACGATTTTGGTAATCCTGTGATGAAATTCATGGAGATGGTTTCCCATTTCCATTATGGGATTGGTAGGGGATGCAATAGCCCTACTGGATGTCGATGTTCTTCCTTAACCTACTGACATTCTAGACATTTATCCAAGTAATAAGATATGTCATTCTTCAATCCCGACTAATAAATCAATTTCCTAGTGATTGTGATAATCTTATGATAACCAGGATGACCATTATATGGTATTTTGTGTATTTCATCCATCATGAACCTCTTCAAGTCGTCACAATTTAGAATATGCAATGTACTATTGTAATTTAGTAAGCCATCATTCAATAATTGATAACCCTCATACTTCATCCCTGTAGTCTCTTGTTCTAAGTGAGCTTTTACAGTCTTGAAAAATGCATTTGTTTCTTGTTCCCTTTTGACTCTCTCCCTGACATATGTTTCATAGGTGGTTACAGCTACTAGGTGAATCACTTTCACACTTCTACTAAGGGCATCAACCACCCTATTTTCTTTTCCTTTGATATGTTTGATTTGAAAATAAAACTCACTAAGGAGATCCATCCATCTAGTTTGTCTAGCATTGAGTTTGGGTTGATCAAACAGATACCTCAACCCACTATGGTCTGTCATAAGAAAAAATATGCTACCCAGGAGGTAATGCCTCCATATTTTTAAAGCATGAAATATGACATCCAATTCTAGATCATGGGTCACATAATTGATTTCATGCTCATTCAATTTTATGGATTCATAGCAAATCACATGTTCTTCTTGCATAAGGACTCCTTTGAGTCCTTCCTTGTAGCAATCTGTAAACACAAGGAAGTCCTTGTTTGGATCTGCATTCTTCAACACATGTGCATTAGTTAGAAGGAATTTCATCTCTTGGAATTGCTCTTCACATTAATATGTACAAATGAATTTAAATCCCTTTTTCTAAAGGGAAGTGATTGGGAAACCAATATTGGAAAATCCTTTTATGAACCTCCTATAGTATCCTGCTAGGCCCATAAATGATCTGATATCAGATACATCCTTTGGGGTAGTCCAATTCATAATGGATTTGATCTTTTAAAGATCGAATGCCACCCCTTCTTAAGAAATAACATGGCCTAAATAATGGACTTGTTTCTGGAAAAAGTCACACTTACTAAACTTAGCATAGAGATGATGTTCTCTTAATACTTGAAGTACTAGTTTAAGATGTTCTTCATGCTCTTCCCTATTCTTGGAATAGATTAGGATATCATTAATGAAAACCAATACAAATATGTTTAAGAATTTAATGAGTACATTATTCATTAAGCACATAAAAGTGGCCGATGCATTGGTTAGCCCAAATGGCACCACCACAAATTCATAGTGACCATATCTTGTCCTAAAGGATGTTTTGTGGATGTCTTCATCCTTAATTCAGACCTGATGGTATCCTGAGCTCAAGTCAATCTTGGAGAAAATTTTAGCACCCCTTAATTGGTAAAACAAGTCATCAATCCTTGCAGGAAAGGGAAAATTATTCTTTATGGTCATCTTATTGAGTTTCCTATAGTCTATGCACAACCTAAGTGTGTAATCCTTATTTTTCACAAACAAGGCTGGTGCTCCCTATGGAGATACACTAGGCCAAATGTATCCTTTTTCCATCATTTCCTTTAGTTGTAGTTTGATCTCAACTAGATCTAGTGTACTCATTCTATAGGATTTTATAGACATTGCCATTGCTCCTAGTGCAAGTTCTATTGAAAAATAAATGTCTCTTCTTGGAGGTAGACCTAGTACCTATTCTGGGAACACATATTTATACTCTCTTAATATGGGGTGGTCCTCTAGGATTGGTTTTTTGTCCTCAATAAAGTCCAACAATTGTATTGCATACAAAGGACATCCTTTTTTACAATACTTCTTCACTTGAAGGGATGATATTTGTCTCACTGAGACATGATTTTGAATCCCTTGTAGGGTTACCTTTCTCCCTTTTTCATTTTCACTCTCCAAAGTTTTATTGTAACAATACAACTTGGTTTTATTGGTAGCCAACTAGTCCATTCTAATCAACAGGTCATAAGATCCTAAAGGGAGCATGTTTAAGGTTTCTTGGGTGAGTAATCCACTCATAATGAATTGGCATGCTGGTATGACCTCTGTTAATTTTCTTTTGGTTCTAGTGGCTAGTTGTACTAGCCATGATTTAACATGTTTAACTTGTTGCAATTTACATTTCTCAACAATTTGAGGGAAAACATAACTCAAATTAGAACCAGGGTCAATTAAAATGGATACTAGATGGTTGGCAATCATACCTTCCATCTCCACCACTAAAGCTTGGTGGTCGGCTTGTCTATTATCCAAGGACCCATAAATTTGTTGCATGCTCCTAGCCACATCATTGACTATGGTAGCCTCTTGGATGTTGTAGATCCTCCTATTTTTTTGTTTCCTATATGGGTAGTCTCTTAGCAGATGTTCTTCTCCACAACCCCAAAATTTCAAGGGTTCTTTATTTGTGTTATCAGTCTTTCCTGAGGCTGCTCCAAAGGGTTTATTTCCACTCTGAGAGGGAAATTTTGACTGATATACACTTTTAATAGGAAGTATCATCTTAGAACCTTTCCCATAGTTCTTAAATCTTGAGGGTTTAAACCCCTTTTTTCTTGAATCCCGAAGTACTTTTATTCTTCCAGTCCTCGTGAGGTTCTGTCTTATTCTTGAACTGCTCATAGAAATACCTTGCCTTCCACATAATGTCTTATAAGGTATTTGGCTCATCAAATTCAATTATGTTCCTGAAGGATGGAGGCATTCCACTAATAAATCATTGCATCTTTACCTTTTCAACTTTGATATAGGGAACATACCTTATCAACTCAAGGAATTTATTGATATATTCCTCTATTGTGAGCTGTCCCAACTTGAGTTCATAGAACTCCTTGGTATTCCCATCAAAGTATTTCTCTGATAGATACTTCTTCTTGAAGTATTTCTCAAATTGTTTCCATGACAAGTCCTTCTCATGGATTCCTTTTACATTCCTAAGGTCCTCCCACCAAATGGAGGCCTTTCCATTTAGGTTAAAAATGGCTATTCGGACTTTTAAATTTTCAGAGTAGTCATGGACTCTGAAGTACTTCTTCAAATCAAGAAACCAAACTTCTACCTCTTCCCCCTTATTAATTTCTCCATCAAAAGTGGGTGGTTTGGATTTCTTGAACTCTTTAGGGTCATGACTCTTGGAATGTTTCCTCTTCTTTCTTTTTCTCTGGGAATGAGAACTAGTTTTGATACTAGAAGATCCCTTGGAGTTGTCAATTTCATCACCAGAGGATTATTCCGATGAGTGTCTCTTGGCTCCATGTTGGGCCTTCTTTGAGGTGCTCCTCCTTGTCTGGCCACTTTCAGGGCCATTCTTTTGCATCTCAGGTGGACTCTGGGATTTATTCGTATGATGTCTTTCCACATGACTGGATGATGGTCCATGCTTCAACTTCCTTTATATTTATGATAAGATATGCAATAGAACTACATTAATTTCAGTTTTCTTTTCTTGCTCTTTTATTAGCCTTTCATTGTCAACCTTATAACTTTGTAATTATTCCATGAGGCTTCTTATAGTTTCAGTCAAATCAGGAGGGGTTTACACCACCCTCCTTTCATCAGATTCTTCCTCTCTATTATGGGATATGTCCCCCAATTGATGGTGTGTCACCGTCCTTTATGATGTAGTTTTCATGTGATCCACTGACTATTTAAGTGATGATAAAACATTCTCTCTTAGTTAATGATCTACTAGTTTTATGAACAACACACAGTTCAATATTTTTTTTCCAAAACATATACAACAACATAAAGTTTCACTCCTTCCTTTAGTAGAGGTTTAAATAATCCTCTTAGGAATGGGGTAAGATAGAGTATCACCCCTAAAATTTCTCTAAATAAAATTTTGAAGTGACTTGTTCATGAGCCCAAGCAAGCCAAGTGTTGTAACCTTGATTTGATACCAATTTGTAACACACTTGACCCCTAAGTACCCTTTCTAGGGATGGGGCATCAAAATTTTGATTGCTCTAATAATATTGAATCCCCTGTCTTGGGTCTTCATCCTATTCTACTCACTCGTAGATTTCTAATGACTGCTACCAGGCTCAAATCCAACCTCTAGTTTGCAGGTTATGACCTCCCAAAGTCCTTAGGGCATTATTTTTTGAGAGCCACGTAGCACCCACATGGGTCCATATCATTTGTACCATCTCTAGGTTCCTACCTCCTGAAGGGAAGGTCCATCCACCATCCAATCCAATGGTGGGACTTGGTCCTCATCTAACACACAGGTTAGAGGGGAATTCAACGTTCGATGCTTCGACACTAAATGTCCCTTTTCCTTTCTGCATTCATGTCCTCCAGAGTCTCGAATTTCCAAACTCCTGAAGGAGCCCAAAATCTCTCCACATGGATCTAGACTTCGAGCCTTTCAAATTACCCATGACATTGCATCATAAACCTACAGATTTTCGAAGTTCCAGACTCCCAAAGGGTCCACCCTCACATGTGGTGATATGATAAACGCAAAGGCAAGGACAAGTGGGTTTCGAGCACTCTACTTGCCAAATGGACCAAACAGGTAAGTTTCAGGGGTGACACACAACAAGGAAAAGATGAAACATGGCCCCTATAGTGGGTGACACGTGTCATGTTTTTAATGGGAACATAGGGCTTGCGAAACGTACGAATCCAGGTGACACATGGCACATTGATCGTGGGTCCATGTCACCCTGGATGATGTCACTGTGCAACATCACTCTAGACTGATGGCCTTCCTACACTGTTATATCTCTTGGTTGAGATGTGTCCACATATATCCCTTGATCTACGGACTTCATTACTTCGTAACTTCAACATTCGACGGATCCGTGGTGTAACTTCCTCCTTACTCCCAAAGTGGTCAGCCTGTGGTCAGTGCTAGGATGACCATTGCCTAGATCTAATGGTTAGGGACGGTCCTTGTCACTTCAAATCTCTGAGCTTCGAGAGTTCCGTCGTTATGACCACTCTTCTCTCCCAAAGTAGGAATTTTCTGAAGTACCTTATGCAAGCCCCTCCACTAGACGATATTATGGTTAAGAGGGGTTCCTAACAAACTCCCCAGAGCCATGAATCTCATCATTTCGTAGCTCAGACATTTGAGGATTTTGGTGCTTTAACATCCCTATTATCCCGAAGTAGGACTTTGCTGAAGTTATCTTAGTGTAAATCCAATGACCAAGGGGATTCCCAAATACCCTAGGATATGTGGCTTGTGTTACTTCGCAATTGATGAATGAATCAAGGTTTAATGGTGGGGAAGGTATATTTTCCATGGTTAGGGAAATAACCAGGCATCAATTAACATTGTGGGTAAACGTAACTGTCATTTTCCTTCAACCAATTTACAAATGGTAAGGTTGCAACATTTCGGAGCTTTGAACTCCCGCAGTTCCGAAGCCAGAATGACTTAGCTCCTTTCGGGTCTAGCGCAAGGTTCCTCAACCTTGGTCATATGGGTCCTCCAAAAATATTCGTGGGATATACGTTAATTCCTTTAGCTGTAAATGGGTTAAGGACATGGGCATGAGTCCTCAGTCACAAAGGTGAAGGGTCTGAAGGAGGCACCCTCCTTCCATAGGGTTTGAATTTGGTATTCCCACGAAGGTAGATTCTAGAGGTTGGAAGGACTTAGGAATTCTAGTTAGTCCTACCTTGACTCTCTTGTGGACTCGCATCCCAAAATCTCTAGTCGCTAATATGAGGTAAACAAAAGACCACTCAAAGCATGGGTTCACAAACAAACAATACACATTTCTACCTAAATCATTCATTATAGACCTTAGTCATAAAATTATAATATATTCAATCACCATTTCCAATTCAGTACATAGAGTATGAAAATACTTATCAGAAACCAAAAAATTTTAAGCGGCTGCCAAAAGGGGTGCATGTTTCCACCTAAACATAAGCACAATCACTCCTGAATGGATTTACCATTGTCCACCCCTGAGATAGACCATGATGCTTTGAGAGAGACTCCTTCTTGCTCAATGATAGTTAGGGACTGAGGTTTCTCTCTTCCTCCCATGGGATCTTGGCAACTGATTTTCTCTGTACCAAGCAATGGGGTCTGCATGAGTACTTCCACAGTCACTTGTCATCCCCATTTATCGGCTTGGATTGAAAATTATACCAACAACTTCTTGCATCCAGAACAAGTTTATTTCTCACTTCTTGCTTGAACCAGAGAGCTACAAGTACTCTTTTCTCTTCTCGAGATTGGTCTTTCCACTCTGCTCTCTTGTGTAGATCTACCTCTACCCCTGAATTACCTCTTTTATTTCCTTCCTCAATGAAGTTGTGTGGGTTTGAATACCCAGCTAGTGGTTAGGTATGGAAGTCTTGTATATGGGTACTCTGCCCCATATCCTCATTAACTCTTGAGGAGGAATCTTCCAACTACCAGTTTGACTGATAATTCATTTCTAGGTCAGAGGACTGTTCCGGGGCTGAGCCATTAAATAGAGTAAGGCACTGGTTTGGTGGGGGTTCATCTCAACCATTTCTAGTTTCCCTCACCATCTCTCTCATAGAACCATGGTATATCTTGGCAAACCCCCCTTTCAATAGTTATGCAACACTTATCCATTTTCTATTAATAACAAAAAATACATACATTGACCTTTTTGTTTTTCAAAAAGGTTCATCAAATCAAACATTCACACATATCTAGTTTTCCATAGTATATTTTCTAGTTCTAGTTATATTTACAAATTGGGGGAAACAAGGGTGTTACATTCCCATAATTATATTATCTCCCATATCTCATTTACCTCTCACACTTCTCTCACCCACCCTCTCCCACTTCCCTTAGTTTAATTTCCTCTTGCGGGATCACACACCTTTTTTTCCCCTCTCACACCCGCATTCCCTTACTAACACATCCTCCTCACTCCCTCATTTCCCTCACACCCACATCCTCCTCACTCCCTCATTTCCCTCACACCCACATCTTCCATACTCTCTACCAACCATACCTCCCCTCTCCTCTTGTACTTCTCCCCATTCTCCCATACTTAACATTTTCCCTAAGTTTTATTCCTTCAATCGCATCATGAATCATGGCACCCTATCCAACCTATATAATTGAGAAAAGTGGAAACCAATGATATTACAACACGTGGAGACTAATTACATAATGACACACAACATCCTATCATGCATTGAATGGATGTTGACTAGGAAATGAATGGATGTTGACTGGACCATCAAAATTTTATTAATTCATGAAACTTTCCTAAGGCACAAGAGATACACCAAAGTATCCATAGTCTCCTTTATTCTGCATGAAGATTATGGAAAAATTTTCATTATAAACATTTTGATTTTGATGAAGGGCTAGGATTGATCCATGAATTTGATGGACAACTACTAAGCAACGACCTTTTGAAGCTCATAACTCGAGATCCATACATTGGTTTTGGGAAAAAAATACCTCGTTGAAAAGATAATTCAATGAGGAAGATAATAGAACAAGTTTCAAGGGATGAATTTGGACTTAAATCTTCGATAAATTAAAATAAAAATCAGCTTCATTTTCTTTATTTGTTGGTAAATTTGTTTGGAATCTCAACTTCTCGAAGCTAGAAATTGAGATCCAGAACTCCAAATTTCGCTCAGGAGGAATCATTGGAAATATGGAATGATGAATATTGATATTAGAATGGTTTCCATGGCTTATAGGTTAAAATTCATGCTCAAAACATTAAAACTATAGTCCACTTTTGTTAAAGGAATTCAAATTGAAAAATTGAAAATCATGTTTATAAAATAAATTTTATTAAAGGATTAAGTGGGTCCCACTTGGAGGCACAAATTTTAATGACATAAAGTCATTAATGAGAATTCAATAAATAATGAATTAAATTGATTTACTCCAAAAAGGAAGAATATATAAACTTATAGAAGGAAAAAACCCTAACTACTTCAAGAGCATTGAGAGAAGATTTTAAAAAGACAAGAGGAAGAACCGTAAAAGGGTTGACAATCAAAAGTTTCTACAGTGGTGAAGAGTTTGCAAGAAGAAAATCTCTATCTTTCCAAAGATTCGGTGCACTGACCTACTAAATATTTTCTCCCTGCATCTTCTTCATTTCTATTTCTTTCCATCAAATCTTCCATGTATGTATGGAAAACAAGAAGATTTGGGTCTAAGCAGTTCTTTCTCTAGAAATCTTCAGTCACCTTGTAACATTTCAGGTCCAAAGGAGCACAATCCATGCTTATAAAAAGTAGATGCAATTTCATTTCAGTTCATGTAATTTTCATTGATACCTTGTTGAAGTTGTTTCAGTTCTCTTTGTCTAGACATTATTGAACTTGTCATATTAGGATATTTTTATAAATTTCTCCTGCAAAGAACTATTTTGGGGTATTGCATTAGTGATTTCTCATAGTTGAGTTGAAAGTATGTGATAAAAATCAAATGTATTTCCTAACAAAATCGTTTTTGACTTGTAATGAAGTTATAATTTAAATTTCTTTGAAGACCTGTCCTTTTTTACTTCATCTTGCAAAAGTTGTAGTAGATTCTAGGTTCAGTTTATCTTACAATAAAGACAAAATGCCCGTTGAAATGTGACTCCAAAACCTTGTAGACAAAAATATCTACTGACACACTTTATCCTTTCTTTATTCAAATGATATAATGTATACTTTTATATTTGCATAATTGTATATAAGGGTTGTACATTTATATATACAAGCTTTATTGGGAGATCTTCCGAGGTTTTCTCTTTAGCATTCAACCTTCACATTCATTGTAGAACCATACAAATAATCCTCCAACATATAAGAGAGGAGTAACACCTCTATAAAAACACAAGGGGATATTTCATCCTCGTGAGTTTGCTATTTGGATATTAACCAATTTGAACATTAACAATCGCCAATTCAACTTTGGTTGGAAAATCAATACAAAATCTACCCTATTGGCCACTTGGATAAAGTCGAAGTGAACATAGAAGGGGTGAAGAAGAAAGTAGATTTTAAAGTGATAGATATCATGGATGACTCTAATCCATACCATTCTTTACTTGACATTGATTGGGCCTTTGAACATAATGTTGTGTTGAATCTAAAAAAGAGACAAATGTCATTTGAGATAGATACCCTGCACGTGATTGCACCATTAGATTCCAACGAAGGGGATAGATACAATGAGCCAACATATGAATATTCATGAATATATATTATTAAAAATATTTACAAGATCAAGAGACACATGGAATATTATGTCAATCCCAGAGCAGATGGGGAATTGATTTGGAGGAGTGTGTAGTCATATGATACTGATTTAGAGGATGCCATGGAGAGGTGGCATACAAAACTTTATGAAATATCTACAAGGAGATGTGCCTGGATTACCACTAAAATGCGTGAAAAGGAATTCAAGTCCTACCACTTCAATGGGACAGGTCCGGTGGATACATTTATTACTTGGATGCAACATATTTTTGTACTCTGTCGGGTACATGCCCTTGATACAATATTAATAGGGGTATGTGTGAAATGGTGGGAAGAACATCAAGAGAATAAATGAGAATGGGAAGCCATGGAAGATTAAATAAGAGAAAGTTTCATTCCAAGGGTAGACATTTTTCGATACACATGTTAATGCGAAAGGCATTGGGTAGCTAAGTAGTGGCAGGGTGCACAAAGTAGTTATCGAAGGCCTGGTGCACTCTACCGAGAAATCACTTCGTCCTTCTGGTTCCTTAGTTCCCTAGTGGAAGAGTGGGGGATTCACATGTGAGAAGGATGACGATAAATACTCGATATGATATAATAGAAAGTGGTCCACCTATTCAGTCCCCCTCACCCCTATTGAGCAAACAAATGAGCTACGCCAAAGTAGGGAAACTATGGTTAGTCAATAGCTACAACCAAATCTAGTTGGCATTAGTGTAGATCCTTCTTGGAAAAAACCAAGAAAGTGGGAACATGTGAAGAATCATCATGACTCGCCAAGGGTTGAAGCAATGGATTGAAAATTCATTCAAGTGATGTAGGGTGTGCAAGAGTCATGTGCAACACCCCCACAAAATAATACTCGTGCATGTATGGAGGTGTCAACATCACACTTAAATTAAGGCAACATAAATATTTTCATGCCATAAAGATTAACATATACATTGTATGGTTCTAAAGGGATGACATATTTTGAAGATACCTGGTGGTAAATTCCCATATCCCACCTGGAGATTACACATGTTTGAAAATAAAAAGGACTAGACATGCACCATGAATATGAGAAGACAATAAAAAGGTTGATGTCCATTGAAAATATAGAATGCTGGTGGTGGCCACAAAAAAAAACACTCTTTCCATTTCATTAATGACCCAAGGGGCTAATAGAATGATATAAGTATCAATGTTTCGATTGGTTCGACGAGGGTCATACTACACTTTGAGTGATTAAAGACTTGGTACATACCTTCCACAACTGTACTTCTTTACTTGCACATAAACTTTCCTCCGCCTCGAACTAATATTTTCCCATTCAAACACATACATTCCTATTTCTAGTCTATGAGAAGGATTTCAGAGCTACATAGAAATCAAAGATACAATCAGAAACAAGCAAGGGAATAGTCGACGAGTCCAAATCGACAGTATGGTTCAACCATCCATATATTGACACTAAGAAGGAGGAAAAAACAAGGATAGTTTGAATGGATTCATCAAGCAAGCTACAGACCTATAAAAAAATGAAGGAAATCTAGGATCAACAAATACTAGTGCCACCGTTACCCTGAAATTTTAGTTTTACAGGATCTAGGATGAGGAAAGTTTAGGATGTTAACTTTTTTGACTATGACATCAAAGACTTCATCTAATTTTTGGCCCTAGGATTTCACAATTACATAAAGGTTGTTCGAAGTATGGATGGTCAACAATTGGTGCACACATAAGATTGGGACAAACCACTTCAACATGTAGACATACTATCCATGGTCAACAGTCCTCACTTTGGCCATGGGGGGTCAGTTACAATTTGCATTCTCTTCCTTCTTTCTCACCTACATGGTGGATACCTTTGGATGGGTGGGAAATATCCGGTTGATGCAATAGTAATCCATTGAGTTACCAACTACCAATGCATGGCGAGGAGCCTAAAAAACAATAGCAACTAAAGATGCTACCCAGAATGACATATATGGTAGGTACAACACATTTTGAGGAATGCATGGGGTGGTGATATCCAAAATCAATACGCTCCCACTTCAATTTTCCACCCAACTGTTCGCTTGTAAAATCTTGTGGAACTGTACGAAGGATGAGTTCCCACTTGGGGTCATCGTAGTAGATGAGCGATGTCTAGTAGGTGTCATTTAGCCTTCATGCCATAGAAAACCTTGTAGCATCATTCCCAGAATATAATCTTGTACTGCAACATCACAACCTCAAAACAACTCACTTTACGACATCATAGACCTTAGTCCTTCCTAGTGCACTCTTAAAAGTCTAAGAAAACTCCTCTTGCACATGTTTAGACCCCAAAAATACTCTCCATATTCTCTTGCGCTCCTTGGATCTCTTCTTTCCACCTCATAGTTGATATTATTGCTTGGATTATCTTTAAATGTGCACATCTATCCTATATTTATAGTGTTTTTGTGCTCACTTTTAGGTCCAACTTGTAAAAGATGGCTAGGTTGACCTGAACTTTCTCATTGTGTTGTTTGAAAAAAAAATTCATATCTCCTCAATCCTAAAGAGTTATAGGGAGTTCCATATACCGTTGGAAATTTCTCAGAATAATATTTCCAACCATATAAATTACAGTACCATTTGATATAGGTATCTAGAGTAAAAATTCCTTGAAATATAGGGTATCCAAATTGAACATCAAAAATCCAAAAACAATATTTCCAAAAATTTCCATTTTACAATCTTTATCTTGGACATATGTAGTCTCCCCCTATATTTGACGACAATGAAAACCATATTTACAATAATATTCCCCTTTTTCATTGATGGAAACCCTTATCCAATTCTGATACTCCCCCTGTATGAAACTTTCCTTATGTCTACAATTCTTTCTCTATTTGCAACTTCTCCCCCTTTGGAATCAATGGAAAAGAGTTGATCCTCCTAAGCTTGTGCTTCCCTTTAATGATGAGATGAGAGAGATATCACTCCCAAATTTTGATTGATATAGTCAAGTGTGTCTTTGGGAAGGGGTTTGGTAAAAATATCCACAACTTGTTTTTTAGTGGTAATGTATTCCAACTTGACACTTTGCTTGGCCACATGTTCTCTCAGGAAGTGGTACTTGATTAGAATATGCTTCGTCTTTGAGTGAATAACATGGTTATTTGAACTTTTGATTTCAATTGTGTTGTCACATATGATTGAGATTGGATGATCACATTCTACCTTGATATCCTTTGGTCTTTTCTTCATCCAAAGAACTTGCATGCAACATGTTGCTACTGCAATATATTTGAATTTTGTTGTGAATAGAGAGAATGAAGTTTTCTTCTTTCTCAACCATGATACTAGACAATTGCCTAGAAATAATGCTCCTCCACAGGTACTTGTCTTGTCATCAATACTTCATATCCAATCTACATTTGTATATGTTGTTAGAGTAAAGTCCTTCTTGAATACGACAAGCCAAAGTCCAGTGTGCCCTTTAAATATCTAAATATTCCTTTTACTGCTTGCACATGTTTCTCCTTTGGTATATATTGAAATCTTGCAACCAAACCTACTGCTTGAATGATGTCTATCCTTGATGCTGTCACATATAACAGGCTTCCAATTATTGACCTGTACATTATTTGATTTTCTTCTAGAGATTCAACATCTTTTCTCAACTTGCATCATGTGATCATGGGTGTATTGACAGGTGCAAAGTCTTCCATTTCGAATTTCTTCAACATTTCCTTGATATATTTGGTTTGAGAAATGAATATGCCTTTTTTGGATTGAGAAATATGCAAACCTAGAAATAATGACAATTCTCCAAGCATGAAAATTTAAAATTATTTTTGCATTTCTTCTACAAAATTTTGGCTCATTCTGTCAGCATTACTTTCAAAAATGATGTCATCCACATAAACCACAAGGATTAATAGATCTTCATTGTCTATTTTGATGTAAATATTGTTATCTGTAACTCTTCTTTTGAAACCTTGTTTTTGTAGGCATTGGTTAAGTCTTGAATACAAAGCTCTAGGAGCTTGCTTTAGTCCATAGAGTTTTTTCTTCAATCTTCATACGTAATCCTCATTGTCTAACAATTGAAATCCTTCTGGATGTTCAATATATAATTATTCTTCTATATTTTAATTTATAAAGGATGTCTTGACATCCATTTGATATAATTTGAAGTTATCGAAACACAAAAATGCCAAAAACATTCTGATTGATTCTAATCTCGCAACTAGAGCAAAGGTTTCTTCAAAATCAATACCCTCAACTTGAGCATACTCTTTACAGATCAATCTTGATTTATTTCTTACTATTTGTTCATATTCATCCAATTTGTTTATGAATATCCATTTGGTTCCAATCACATTCTTGTATTTTGGTCTAGGCACAAGTTCCCATGTCTCATATTCTCAATATGACTTAGTTCTTCTTCCATAACATTAATCCAATGCTTATCTTCACTAGCTTGTGTAAAATTCTTGGGCTTTATTTTAGATAGCAAAGAAAAGTTCAATATTCTTCTAGAATGAAATCCCACATCTATATCACGAAGAACATGACTTTTTGGATGATTCTTTTGGACAATTATAGATGGTGTATTTGGATATTGGTGTTCTATTTCTTATTGTTCTTTGTTTTATTATTCCTTTTCTTGTTCTTTGTAGGTTATCTCCTCTAGATGTTCATTTGTTTGTGACTTTTCCTGTTGAGGTATTGCATCATCCACTCTTACATCAATAATTTCTACAACCTTACACAATATTTTGTTGTAGAATTTGTAGGCCTTGCTTCCAGATGCACAACCAAGAAAGATACATTCATTTGTTCTAGAATCAAAATTTCCTAAATTATCTGAACATTTTTCTTTATATACACTTTCTCCCAAATACTTTGAAGTATTTGACTTTAGTTGGTATATATTTCCATAATTCATAAGGTGTCTTGATGTTGTTCTCTCTAATTTGTGCTTTATTAAAAATGTAGATTGTTGTGCTGACTACTTCTCTTCAAAAGGTGTCTGGTATTTTGGCTTCGTTCATCATTGTTCTAGCCATTTCTTGTACAATTCTATTCTTCCTTTCTATGACTCTAGTTTGTTGTGGATTCCTTGTTTCCGAAAAATTTCTCTTGATTCCATGATTTTCATAGAATTCATCAAATTCATAAGATGTAAACTCACCTCCTTTGTCTACTCTTAAGCACTTGATTTTTAGATCAATCTCATTTTCAACTAGGTCTTTGAAAGTTTTAAACTTCTCAAATGCTTTAGATTTTTCTTTAAGAAATGTAACCCATGTCATTCTTATGTAATCATCAATAAGAAACATAAAATAACTCTCACCTTTTAAAGTTTGTGTTCTTGCTGGCCCGTAGAGGTCTATGTGTACAAGTTCCAATGGATTTGATGTTGAGTACTCCTTTGTTTTGAAACTAACTCTCGTTTGATTCCCATGCTGACATGGATTGCAAATAGTGTCTATAGGTTTTTAGATCCTTGGAATATCTCTTATTGCTTGTGTCTTGCTGATTTATACTAGATTGTCAAAGTTTATACGACCCATCCTTCTATGCCATAACTAGATTTCGTCTACTTGTCCCATAAAACATTTTTCTCCTTTGACTTCATTAAGAAAATATACATTTCTCGGGGTTCTATTTTCATTTTCCACTAATATTCATGAACATGATTTCCTTATCTCACATCCTTTAGAATGAAATGAGAGGTTGTAACCTTGATCACACATTTGACTGACACTTAGAATATTGTGGTTTATCCCTTCAACATACAAGACATCATGTGTTTTAGTCTTTCAATTATCAAGACTAATAGTACCTTTTCCAACTATCCTTGCAGATGCATTATCCACAAAGGTAAACACTACCTCATTTTTCTTCCTTTAGGATGGGAAATTTTTTTCGATCCCCTGTCATGTGTTGTGAACATAAACTATCAATGTACCACTGTCCTCCTTTGTCTTGAGCATACATTGCAAGTCCACATTCTTCCTTCTTCGTTTCTTCTTGCTTCCTTTTACACACCTTTGTGTATTCTTTTCTATGCTTGGTAAGAACATATTCTTCCATGTTTTGTTTAGGAGACTTTATTATGTTGTTTCTACAATCACATGCTATGCAGCCATAGTTATTGCACTTATAACATTCAACATTGTAATCAAGTAGGGGAGCAAATGAATTGTAGTTTCTATCAAGAAACCTATGAGAACTTCTGGTTTTGTTTCTCACATAATCATTCTTTGAGGTTTTATAAAAACATCTATTTCTATCTCTCACATGATCACTTCTTGCATAAGTTCTACAATCTATTTCTTTATGACCAAAATTATTGCAAGAAAAACAATAGCCAAGAAAGAGATTTTTGTATCCGGTTGTGAAATATCTTCTTGGTGGAACGACTATTCTGAACTCATTCTTGTGAGAAGAATCAGATTTCTTCTTATCTTCATTTCCTTTTTTGCTACTACTTTCATTGTTGATGGAGTTGTTGACTCAAAAATTTGTCACATACTATTCTAGCCTACAAATTATTGCAAGTTTATCTATACATATATTATGAAATAATAATAGGTGGGGTACCATAAGAGAAAACATATCAAAATGATTATTTTCAAGCGTAACATTTCCCTTAGCATGTTTTAATATCTTTATATAAGTTGTGATGTCATTTCAACTATGATGCTTTAAAATGATGGTATACTGATTTAGGTTCTATGGTGTTTATCATCAAACATGTCTAGATGGTATCAAGTGCTTGTTTGCATTTGAATATAGTGTATGGAAGTTTTGCAAAAAAACACCAGGGGGTGGTAAATTTGTTTACTTCTCATTGGTATGATGACATTAATATGACATTCATCAAATGAATTTGCAAAATCTTGGATCTCTTCCTATGATTACATGCATGATGAAAATATTTTCAAAGCATAAAGAGTTAATGAATTTGAGTTTATATAGCTTACATGGTTTGCTTTGAGTTTGGAATATACACATATGTCATTTTTCATATGGAAATAGAAACAAACCATACGTGTCAATGCAAAGTTTAATTCTTCAATAATAAACACATATAAGGTTGGCATGGTGATAATGTGTTGGAAAATGGTATAATCCTTGAGTTTGACATAATGCATGATATATTTTTTCAAAGTGTATTATTTGATTGACATATTACATATGGTTATGTTATATATAATCTACTAGCTTTGACCCATTTGACTTGGATTTCTGCACTGATAGGGTTGTTATAATGAATATGCTTGAGATGATGTGTTAACGGTAATATTGATTTACAATTATATGAGTTTGACATAATGGGCACAAGTCTATGAGAATTAACATCGCACATGGTATTACGTTATGAGAGTTGATGGTGATGCGACTTATTTATGATGAGGTTCACATGGTGTGCGTTTTATGGTTATATCGTTTCATTTGTTGATTTGGCATGCACATATGGTATAGGGTTTGTGAAGGGTGACGTGATGGGCCATCCATGCATTGAATGGAAAAGACATGGACATTTACTCCCACAGTCCCTCATTTTACCACCTCATTTTGCCTTGGTTTTGGTCATTTTGTTTAGTTGGGTCTGTGGAGAGATCGAGCTCGTCTTGGAAACCACTCTCTTGGTGGTTGTAGAAACCATTTTGGCCCTAACACTGGTATAAAAATCTCCTTGGAAAGGTATGTACTTTCCAGCCTGTGGAACATCTCTTGCTGTCTTTTTAAAATTAATGCATAACATTGGATCTGATTTTGACTGGTGTTGATTGTGTATTTTATTTTCCCTATTTTTTCTCTCTCATAATGAAAATATTATGAATACAGTTTGAGGGTTTATGTTTGTAGAGGAAAGGAAAATGATATTGTTTATGCTCTCTGCTAAAAGCGTTTATTTTCTCAATTCATTTTTCACTTTCCATTTATATGAAGATTTATTACCCATGGATTTTAAAATGAAATGAACTAAATCCATTTGTGAATTGTGACCCAAGTTTGAATTCTTGGATAATCTGTCCATAGTTTGATATGCCTAGTATTTAAAATTTTTACTTTACTGAGTATCATTATGGGTTCAACCTATATTGGTTATAATGTATATTGGTTGGATGCTGATTGGATTATGCTTGAACCCACATTTGTATAATGAATATAAGCCAAGTCATGGTTCCATTTTGAATCTAAATAAGCTCATAGTTTCCCACTATTGGGAACTTATATGAACAACATTGAAATGCATTTATTTATGCTGATTCTAGGTCAAGTTTTGAACCCATGACTTTAATGAATGATTGATTTTGGATTGGGTTTAAAATTTGTATACGGGATGTTCACTCTTACATTATTTATGCAATCAACAGATATTTGAGTTGACTTTTATTATTTTTCTAAGTTTGTTATTTGGGTTTGAACCTTGGTCATATAAAGATTGGTCACAAGGTTGCATATGGTTTAATGGGAGCCATCCATGCTAACCATATCCCTTCTCATTTCGAAATTTCTTGAGCTCTTAGTTATGGTAGAATTTGGTTTGGATTGTATGTTGGGTAATTTATAAAAATATGTGCAGTCTATAGCTTGACCTTGTCACTTCTCTTGGTCAAGGAACAAATTTTTGCACCCTTTCAAATCTCCCAGGTGGCTACAACTTAACCTTTATTTTTTGTTCGAGTTTAAATTTTATTAGGGTCTACAAGAGGCTTAAGATATTTGGGTTCATATATTATATGGATCTCTTTAATTCAAAATTTGTGTTTAATTTGACATACTATAAATTGATTATTTTTTAGTCTTTGTAGCTCAAGTCCATGCATTGTTCATTATTGGAGGTCGATTTTAACTGATTCTCAATGGGCCATAGATATTGGGTTCAAATTTATTTTTCATACTTTTTCAAACCATATTGAATGGTCATAACAAAAATAACTGGGTTTTCATTGAAAATTTTTGGTTGGAAATATTGTTTGTTGGGAATTCAGATAATAAGATACAAGTTTGAGCTTTTTGAAATACTTATGTGGAAAAGTATTCAAAAATTGATATATCGATAAAAAGTCTATTTTTTTTTATTTTCTATGAACAAGGCATTATCCCCACATCATGTATCACTTTTCATAAATTATTCCTAAGTTTCCCAAAACATATTTCATTTGAAATTCATAAAACTACTCCCCCTGTTGATGTAATTGATTGAAATAAAATTTTTTAAGTGGATCTATTAAGAAGAAAAGTTTTTATATGGAATTATTATTATTCTAGTCAATAGGGTGATGTATGAGCAGCTTGCTATTTTGATGTAGAGATGTCATGCAGACCCCACCCTCTCCCAGGGTCCGTGTGACCTCCTGGTCTAGGATCTTTCATAAACAAGGAGCCAAATTGGCTCTT
>JZKD02S0945565.1:192651-219392 GCA_000966675.3 Picea glauca | reverse complement strand
TCAGACATAGCCCCGACCTTCTCAGCTTCCCTATCCTTAACCCGCATGGGCCCGCCTCCCGCCTTGTCATATTTCTGCCCACCTTTCCCTTGTCACCATGTGTCACCGTTCACCTCTCTCTCACACTTCCAGATGGCCTTTCCCTCGTCTCATCATCCATTTATCACTCGCCACGTATCCTTTTCCCTCCATGTTAGCCTTTCACCGCATTAAACTTGCCTCGTCTATCCACCCGTTGTCTCTGCGTATATTCCTAATGACTTTTGTCAATCCCCCGCCACCTCTCTTACCTCTCATCGTCCCTTTCTTCGTCCTTGCGGTTGTGGCCCTGTCATTTCGTAATCTTACCCCACTTCCCGCGTTGGCCTCCATAACCGTTCCTCAAGCTATTCAGTTATTCCAGGTGGAAACGTGAGGGGTCTTCCATATCCCGAAGTGTTGAGTTGGTCGGGCCTTCCCCAATCCCAAGAAGCAGTTATTGAAGCGGTTGGTGGTGGTTAGACATCTTCTCCACCATAATGGGAAAGTCCTGCATTGGGTTAAAGGCATGTCGATTCGCCGAATAAACTGTCAGAAGACTGATCGCATCTGCCATAAGTTGCACGACCATTCAAAGATTGTAGCTCCATGTTGTCAGAAGCCATGCAGACGCAAAGCTTTCAATGCATTTTCTTGGTTCCGCTGCTGTTGTTGTTTTGAGTATATGTAGGCATTTTTGCCATTTTGGTATCGATCGATGGTAGAGCTAAGCTCCCAACTATAAAGTTTCAGCAAATACTCTGGTTTCCTGGTTATGCCTCTGTGTTTGAGATTTCTTGGTTTATAACAAACAGTTCTCTCTTTTCCATCTTGATTTCGTCTTTTGCTGGAGGGTTCACAGTTGAAGGATTCATGTGGACTTAACAATCTTGTTGCGATAAAGGATTTGTTGTGGCATTGTTATGATCTCTGGTATTTGTGTTTGAATATAAAAGGATTTTGTGTTCAAATGCATTTCTTCTTCAGTCTGTTGCATACCTGATGTCTGTGATAGACCATTGTGCCCTTCTTGCGTAATTATTCCACCTACTCACCCTTTTACTACGACTCACTTTTTGGAGTTTATCAAGACCTCACTCGTTCATGCATGCCTGGTCTGGTTTCTGAGTTGATGCGATGCTGTTATGAGTTTTCCTCCATTTGATCACCCTTTAAACAAATCGTGACATTAAAATGATGGGCTTTGGGCTCTGCTCCTGCTAGCAATCCAGGAGTGACTTCTGAATGCCAACAGAATAATATCCAAATAAATTTTGGATGAAATTTTGAAAACCGTGCGACCGTTTCCAAAAAAACGCTGAAATTTTGTTGATTTTGAAATGACCATAACTTCACTTTCTGGACTCCGTTTTGGACAGTTTTTTTTTTGAAATTGGATATTTTCCTAAGAGGAATTCAAATATATAATTTTTTTTCAGCAAGTTATTCTGAGAAAATATCATAATCGTGTCTGATGTGCGCGACTCTCTTTTTGTCTCCTGACATGCATGCAAAAGTGTTTTCATGTGACTCCTGAGATGCATGCCATATATCTTCCACATGAATTTCAGAAAATAAATCTGAAATGGATTAGACATCATCTTCAATTATTGGAATACTAATTTATGCAAAAACATTTGTAGAAGACTCTTCATAATAAGAGACTTGATCTTCTGATGGCTTCTATTCTGGCTCTATTTGTTCGACCTCCTACATGAAATATTCACAATATTCTTTATTCCCAAATAGAACCTCCAATCTAGTCCATAATTCATTTGGAGTTAATCCTTGTGATTCTTCATATACTTGATTGAAAAGTTTGGGAGAAACAAACATGCCAATACTTCCTATGACCATATATTGTCTATTGAGAAAATTATTTTTCTCATCAACAGAATCAGGATCTACTTCCATTGCCATAGTTATTTGGTACAAGCCTCTACATCTAAGATGAAACAAAAATTTTGGCTTCCATTCCAAATAGTTATGAGGCATGAGATGTATTTACGACGAATAATCCATCTTTTTGTTATCTTCAATCTTTTGTACCTGCAAAATTTTTTGGTGTAGCTTTTGCTTAGCACTCTGTCGGCTCTGATACCATGTAAATGTGTTGAACCTGCACATAATAGATCTAGCTAGAAAATACTACACACATTTGCAGAGATAAATTGAGAAAGAAGAAGCAAGATAGAAAGAATGGAAGAATTCTCATTAACCGTATTCCACACTCAAAGAGTGAATAATTTACAATAGATATAGGATACATGAGTAACTAATGAGCCATAGTGGTGGTCTAGATTGATCTAGACACACACCAATAGTTACAAGAGTAAACTGCCACCTAGTCTAGTCTCTCAGGCAGTTACAGGAGTGAACTACCACCTAGCTGAGTTAACTAGTCAACTAGTCTTCAATTAACTGACTGAACAAAGAGTAGTGAGTTGGTGATGACCCCAATGTTTCATGGTGAAACAACCAATGCAACATATAAAGTCAACTCAACTAGTCAAACTGAAGTGTCAATTGAAAGAGAATATTCTCCAGGTGGAATATTCTCCCCTAAAATATAGGAGACTAGATAATGACTAATTATGACTAATAAACAAGTCATAAACTTAGGAAAAATAAATTCTAGGTATGTGTGAAGTAACTCTAACACCATACCCCTATACTTTCTTTTATAATGGTTTTTAAAATCTTTGCACGCTCCTATTTCAAAGGATGTTTCTACTTTCGGGGTCTTCAGCGAGGAAGAAGCCATTTTTAGAGACCAACAATTCAATTTGATCTATGCTCTGTCTGGGATGTTATACCACCTTCTTCCCAACACACCACGGTCAACTCATGATCCTAGACAGGGTCCTGGGCCCCATTCCGATGGCATTATAGGGTCCACCAATGTAAAGTCCACAGACTCGGCAACGAAGTCTGCCGGAGGGCCAGCTTCATATGGATCCTCCAAACCCACCCAATCGGTGGATGTACATTTCGTGCAATCATCAAAAAACCCAAATGGTGACCAACAACTAGATGGGAATAAACGGAAAGGTCGAAATAATCGTAGAGGTGGGAAGAATAAACCCAAGGACAAGAATAATAATGGAAAAAAGAACGATAATGATGGAGAGGGCACAAAAGAAAAGAAAAAGGTTAAGTTTCCTTGTAAACTTTGTACAGATGATCACCTTACACACTTATGCCCCAAACTTGTAGAAGCTCCGAGGCTTTTAAATCTTCCGCTTGCTATGCTAACTAATCCTTTTCCTCACAACCAACACTTAGCCTCGAGTTCTTTGAACGTCGAAAATGCATCTGGTGGGAGTCAAAACCCACCATCACAAGATGGTGACCATGTTTGTATCAATATGGTCAGCGCAAAAATCGATATAGACACTCGCTCTCGAGATTACAACTCTTCAAAATCTAGTACTGGCCTAGAAGCTCCTCTTCCATCCCTAGAGATGAATTTACAGATAGAGAAACCAGAGCCACAACCTCGTATTCCAAAAGCAGTATTCAAGCACTCTACCCATAACCCTAATGCTAAAGCCGCCCATAACTACTCTGTCGTTGAGGATCTGGGCCAAACACCTTGCGCGGTGTCTTCTTTGGAGGTACTCTAGATGTGTCCATCATAGAGGAATGCCTTATTCTCTGCCTTAGGAGCTCTATAACCCAGTGGCTCGAAGATCATCTATTTCAATGTCACAGACCTCAAGCCTCGCTTACCCTACCATGTGGCTTTCCAAATCCACGTAGAGTATTCTAAATATACCATAAAACGAGTGGTCATTGATGAAGGAGCTGCCACTTGTATGATGTCCTTAGCCTATTGGAAAGCCATCGGTTCTTCAACCCTTTCAAAGTCATTGACCATGTTGACTGCATTCGACGGTCATTCCTTCCGCCCTCATGGTATTCTCCCTACCTTTTCGGTCTAGTTAGGTGGGAATATGGTAGAAGTGGAAGTAGAGGTAGTTGATGCACCTCTCGATTATAACCTATTACTAGGTAGCAATTGGACTTACGCTATGGTCGTCGCCGTATTGTCCGTTTTCCACACGCATTGTTTTCTTCATCAAGGGGAGATTGTGACGTTCGATTATTTATTCTTTGCATACTCTAGCCTGAATGAATCTGTTGGACCGCCGATCCCCATGGTCAAAAATTCTCAGCCGGCAACTGAGAATATTTGTGTCAGAATATATTCTTCCCTCATGGGTACTTTCGACTTCTCGGCACCGATTCACCACATTTATGCCATGTCAAGTACACCTTCTTTAGTAGAGAGGTCCATCCCTTTCCACATTTCTTATTTCAGTGACCCTTGGACCTTACCTTCTTCGATTTCATCGATTGAAGGTCAGTCACATGCTGGCATGGCTATGCCACTATCGAAAGTAGAGATTGCATATCAAGCTATCCTTGACTCTTCTGCCGATCCCAATCTTGTTCCCTCGTAGACGGTCGAGGAGGATCCAGTTCTCAAGCCCATGTGGTCCACTTTGTTATCTTTTTCACATGATTTCTTGGATGAGACTTTTCCTTCGGATGAATCCATCCTTGAAAACATGAATGTTTCCGAGAGACCTTGGGACGATATGCAACATCGATCTTATTTTCTCCCAAGTCTTGAAAAAATTGAGTAAGATGATTTTAGATCTACCCTGAGTGAGATAGTCGGTCATGCCATAATTCCACTTGATACACATGGAATTTATGTCGAAGGGAATATGGCGAGTATTTCTCCCACCATCCAGATCGATATCTCTCGTACCCCTAGTAAGATTGAAAATGTAGATATAGGTGTAGATTGTTCGCCAGAAGAGATTCTGATCTACACCAACCTCTTCAAAGATTTTCAAGATGTATTCTCTTGGTCATAGGAATAGATGCCAAGGATCAACCACCATATTGTCAAACATGATATTAGAACTTACCCAGATGCTAAACCCATTCGACAATGTCTTAGAGATATTAATCCTAGGAAGGCCCTCGCTATTAAGGCAAAGGTAGAGAAGCTACTTAATGCCAACTTTATCTACCCGGTTCCCTTGACCGAATGGGTATCCAACCCCATTCCCATGAATAAAAAACAAGGAACCATCCATGTGTGTATGGACTTTCGTGACCTAAACAATGCCTGTCCTAAAGATAACTTCCCCATGCATTTCATTGATTAGATTCTCGATGAGTGTGTGGGGAGTGAAATATTTTATTTTATGGACAGATTTTCAGGCTATAACCAAATCCATATCAAAACCAAAGACCAACATACGATGACATTCATATGTCCTTGGGGCACGTTTTCATACCGGAAAATGCCTTTCGGCCTGAAAAACACCGGAGCAACCTTCCAATGAGCCATGACTTTCTCTTTTCATGATCTCAAACACATAGTTGAATCTTACCTCGATGATCTTGCTGCTCACTCTCACAAGAGAATGGATCATGCTACACACCTTCTGTTGAGCTCTAAATATGTCCAAAAACAACCTTAGTTTAACATTAATTTATCAACCCAAGGATTCATCTTTATCTCAAAAAATATCGACAAAGTCTATGCAGATATCTTATAGAGGCTAAAATTGTGTAGCGAAAGAAGATCCAAGTTTGTCAACAATCAAGTTCCTCAACATTCATTAAAGATTCTAGGGATTGAAATCTAAAGCTATGCAAAAGGAAAGGAACTAGTTAATCTATTGAATTCATTCTAAGAGCAGTAATTGAATCTAGATAAAGACTTGTAGGAATTGCTATCATTATGAATAAGAACTGAAAAGAAAAGGGTGAATTACTCTATCTATGGAAAGAAACAAAGACTGTAATCTAACTGAAAAGAGACAACAATCATATTTCTATTGAAAGGAACAATAGCTATATTCTAGCGGAAAGGAACAACAAATGTAAACTAATGAAAGGAACAACAAATGTAAACTTATGAAAGGAATAACAAATGTGAACTTATGAGGAACCTTCACGCATCGAATCTACGTAATGGGAATTGGAACAATAATCATTCAATACTTCAGGTAATATCTATTTCTTGCAATTGACATGAAACCATCAACACACTTATGCGTTTGTTAACTACTATAAAATAAAATTGAATCACAAGACATAATTTGAGCTGATACAATTATAGATCAAATAGTAGCTCCTTCAGACTGGGCCCTTGGTCCTTAGAAGCACTGTTATTAAAAAATCAGTATATAAAAATGGAAAAACTGCTTGAGGCTTCTATTAATTTCATAGCTGGTACAACATTTCTA
This sequence comes from Picea glauca, assembly GCA_000966675.3. Classification (NCBI taxonomy): domain Eukaryota; kingdom Viridiplantae; phylum Streptophyta; class Pinopsida; order Pinales; family Pinaceae; genus Picea; species Picea glauca. The sequence continues at coordinate 213,099 of JZKD02S0945565.1, read as the reverse complement.
CAAAAAATGATAACACATAGCGATTCTATATTCTCTATTCTTGAGTGCAAAATCTCTCCTTCTTCAAGATCTACTTACCCCTTATATGTTACAATAATCTGGGTAAATTAAGCTATCCTGAGGATCGATAGATCCTTAGGATTGCTTTACTATTACAATGGGTAACTCAATTATCTTTAAAACTGCTTTGCGCCATAAATTCTTCAACCTCCAATAGCTTGCGCATCTTCAAGATTCCCCTTGCTATCTTGGGTTTGACAATATTTAACCAATCTTGCATTAAAACCAGACAATTCCAATCATATTTAGAATCTATGTAATCTAATCTCCAACAATCAACACTAAAGGGTATATTATTCATTTTCTATTCTAATTACTTCTAAATAACTGAAAATTCAATCAAAATAATATCATGAAATGTGGGAAAAAGGAAGATATTTATACCTTTTTCATAACCTAACATACCCCCCAGCTTACCTTCTTGCATGTCCTCATGCAAGCTGAGACTTTACATGTAAAGCAGTAATGTTGTAAGATGGAAAGGTTGGTTCACCAGGCCTTCTGAACCCATTTCTTCTTTTGAGTTCTCCAAAAGCAACATCCTCCCTTTTCTTGTTAATTTGATAATCTTTTTGGTAACTTTCTGAAGGGAACCAGATGATAGGGGGATTATATCTGCACCCAATCCAAGCAAGTCCTTCCTCTTGGAGCAATCTAGAATACCTCTCTATTCTGAAAGTAGCTGGAAAGAAATTTCTATACCCAAAGGGCTCCCTACTCTTTACTTCACTAGAGGAGGCATCCCATATCCATTTAGAAGCAGCAAGAGCTTCTTCCTTAAGCTCCCTAAAGAGAGTGATACCTGAACGTATGACTTGGAGATGGATGGGGGCCAAGGAGTCTATGACCCCTTTCCTTTTCATAAAATTTTTATGTCGCATAATGGCTGGAAAGGACTTTGGAGGCTCCCCTCTAACCCAGAGATCCAGCCCAGCTTCCCTATTTAGGAAGGTTTTATGAGCTTTACCCTATCTGACTTGATTCTGAGTGAATGACAGAAATGCCTGAAACTGTATATCACCTATGAATGGGCCAGGTTTATCTTCCCTGTTGTCTTCCAGGATGAAATTATGGAAGTATAATTCACACAAAAAGTATTGTACCTTTTCATCATGCTCTCTGAAACATGAAATAAACTCAGGTATAGTGGAAAAAGAAATAGGTTTTCCTACTCTGATGGCCTTCACTCTCAATAACAAATATCATTCCAATAAGAATAACATGTAATTCATGGCAGGAGCTTTGCAATTAATAGCATCAGAGTAGATATCACAGATTTCCTTGATTTGCTCCAAATCTTTTTCCAATTTGGTTTTCACCTTTTTGATCTTCTCTTGGGCTCTAGTGAGTGCATCATAGGTCTCACCCTCTGTTTCTATCATGTCCTTCAATTCTTTAACAATATTTTGATATTCAGTCCTAGTTACCATTCCATGTTGGTGTTGGACCAATGCTTGTTGGGCTTGTGTAAGTTCGGCTTTTAGTTTATCAATGGTGACACTTTGTGCTTGAGATTGAGATGCTTGGTATTCCTCCATAGCGCTCATCTCTTCCCTAGATTGAGTTAATGCTTGCTGGACTTGTATAAGTTCTTCTTCCAACCTGTCCACAATAATACTCTGTTTTTGGGACTGGAGTGCTTGGTGTTCTGCCATAGTCAACAACTCACTTCTATTTTGAATCAGGGTTTGTTGAGACTGCATCAATTTCTCCTCCAATATCCTGATGGTAGCATTCTTCCCAAGGAGTTGAGCTGTCTACACCTCAACATTAATTACTTCTGTAGTTATCATGTTTTTATGTGTCTCTAGAGGAGGTGCTTCCTCATTCTGGGTTACTGTTTCTTCTACTACTATTTCTTCAAGGTTTGTTTGTGTCCCTACAAAATTTGTACTGACTGTTTCTTTAGGAAGAGGGTTTCTTCCTTATACTCTAGCCCTTTTGTTCTTCTTTCTTTTGTGGGCTTTATCTGTCTGTTCTAATTGTTTCCTCAATTCCTTAATAATTTCCCTGAGTTTAACTACCTTCTTCTTGAATACTTCAACCTTCTTAGCCTTTTTTTTCAATAGTTTATTTTCTTTTTTTAACTTTCTAATATTATTATGGCTTTTGGCTGATTTCTATTTATGGGAGGTCTCAAGGCCTTCTTCATTCTGGTCAGCAGATGTTTGTTCCTCTATTCCTTCCAATTGTTCTATCTGTCCAAGAGGGATTCTTGTTTCGAAATGGGGTTCTTCCTGTGTTTTGTCCTTAGGAAAATATATTTCAATATCAGGAAAATCTTCAACTCGTTTTGAAGAGGAGGGTTGTTCTGGTTGTATTTCTAGATTATTTGTGCCCCTGTCAACTGAGGTTCCCAAGCTTCCCAAAACCTGGGCTATTTCTACCTGATAGCTCTTCATAAATTGTTCTGTCAGATCTGACAATGTCGGTTGGGTGTCTTCTTGATCAATCCTCTATAAGGTCTGTTCTTCTTGCCTAATTCCTTGGGCATTCTTGCATGGAGACTATTCTGTAGAGTTCTAAAATTCTTCAGGCTATTTTGTTGTATCTTGAATTTGTCTGCTTCTTCTCCTTTTTTGAATGATGGTTGTAGGGGAAGTTGTTGTTCTCTTCCTCTTTTTTGTTAATGCCTGTATTTGTATGGTCTGGGTCTCTCAGAATTGGGCAGGATCTACCTCAGCTTCGGTTTGAGGAGATGGGATTTCCCTTTGGGTAGTAGTCTCCTCTACCTATCTATCTTCAATTTCCTATGGTGGTTCTTCATGGCATAACTCAGGTTGCTCTAGTTGTGGAGGTCTATTGGGCTCAATCAGGTTATCCTAGGTCAATTGAGTTTGACTCAGTGCCTTAATTGTTATCAATTTAACTAATCTATGGTGGTTGATAATAGTAACAGGGTCCTTGGATTTTTGTGTTCTCAGAGCAACCACATGTAATATGGCATTCAGAAAGAAAGGTAGATTAAGTACTAACCATTGTTTTAAAGTTGCCAACAATTTGAGGTGGTGAGGTTGAATTACGTCATATCGTCCATCACAAGTGATGTATTGCTAAATTACCCCTGCAAGTTCCTTCCATGGTTCTCTGAGGGTACTGGGATTGAGTCCTTTTCCTTTCTTATCTAATTCTTCCCCAGGATCTGTGAAGGTTTCCATAGCTTCCTTCAATGATGTGTATCATCCTGTCCACTGAATGCTCTTATTAGGGAGGCCTGTGACCTCTACTAATATTTCTGGGGTGACTGAGATTTGTATGCCCCGCACCATAGAGTTTTCCCCTTGCAGATTCTGAAAGAATTCAAGCATGACATTCATGTCATATCCTTGTAGCTGGTTGAAGTACTCCATCCACCCCAGCTGATGCAGGATGTCTCTCGCTTGCTCTATAAGCTTTAGTAAATTAGGTTCCCTGCGCACATCTCTGCCACCCATTTTGTGAGAAAATATGGACAACTATTGTTCCTGTTAGCAGAGGTGGTTAGACCATCTTTGGAGGAAAAATTACCGAGGATAGAAACTATTAGAGACAACAAATGTATCTAAATGAAGGTATTTAGTACAATCATTACTATCTGCATCGAGAAGTGTGTCGATCATCCACTCCCCTTATAAATAGAAAGGTAAACCTCGACCATTAGTGTAGGGAAGAGTAATGATTGTAGGTAATGGTGGCAAAAATTAATGATTGTACAGTGGCCACCAATGGGGATTAATGATTTATGTTTGAACAACATATTTAACGATAATCACTAAATGTGAATCTGCATTTGTGGAATGGAAAATACCAATACCTAAAATAATGCATTAAGGATACATGCTCCGAATAAATTAAATCTTGTTCAATTAAATAATATCCCACATATCATAATGTTGTTACTTTTTCGTGTTATTGAATACAATTGAAATGATAGCCTCATGATTGAATGAAGGAAATCTAGAGAGACAAAGAAACTTGGTGTATTAAGGTAACTTCCATACCATAGGCAGAGCCACTGTTGCCAGCAGGCGTCCATAGCCTCAACAGGGTTGCCTTTTAACTCGAAGATGAGCCTGTATCCTTGATATTTGTTTGAATCGTCTTTTCCAAAAAGACCATTATCCTGTTTTGGTAGCCATAGTTATAATTCCACTCACTAGATTGTAACTTAAGTGAGCAAGTTGGCTTGTGATGAGACCTCTTTTCCTTTGACAAAAAGAGAATGTCAAAGGCCATTGCCCTGGTGTGGTGGCCATAGTGGGAATGTCACTTAGGTTATTATCCTATGATTGTGGTAGGCTGGATCGTGATGAGACCCCCTATTCTTTGTGGGAAAGAGAAGGAAAGAAAAAAATTTGTTGATAGATGTATAAAAATTTATTTATTTATTTTTATTTTGGGATTTTTTTTTTTTTTTTAAGTTTTTCCGAAAAAGACCATTATCCTGGTTTGGTATCTAGATGATGATAATGCCACTCACTAGAGTGTAACTTATGTGAACAAGCCATCTTGTGATGAGGCCTCTTGTCCTTTGACAAAAAGAGAATGTCAAAGGCCATTGCCCTAGTGTGGTAGCCATAGTGGGAATGTCACTTAGGTTATTATTCTATGATCGTGGTAGGTTGGCTCGTGATGAGACCCCCTATTCCTTGTGGAAAAATAAAGAAATTCTATTGATTTATTATATTATTGTATGAAGGGAGGCTCATCTACTCCTTAAGAGTAAGGGATGGCGTAAAGAAGTGTAAGGATGCCAAGTAAAAGTGTGTTGTAGATTCCTTATTAGTTATAAACATGAGGTATAATTTAAGTGTAATATATAAGGGAAGAGAAACGAATTATGGTGGTTACAGATTATGAACAAGGTTTAAGATATTTTGAAGGAAGTGATCAAAAAAGAAATTTGATAAGGTATGGGAGATAGTCCACAAAATAATGATGGATTGTTAGAAATAATGCTGATGAAAAATTATTTTGGTGAAAGTTGTACCCCAAAAGAAAGGTCTAGTGTTTTATCAGCAAGGAAGGAATGACGAAATGAACAATAGGTGTACAAAAAAAAGAATAGCAATTATTTCATTCAAAGGAACAGTAGGCGTGCAAAAGGAACAACAATTGTTCCATTCAAAGGAACAACAGGCACACAAAAGGAACAACAATTGTTCCGTTCAAAGGAACAACAGATGTGCAAAAGGAACAAAAAGCGCGCAAAAGGAACAACAATTGTTTCATTCAAAGGAACATCAGGCATGCAAAAGGAACAACAATTGTTCCATTCAAAGGAACAACAGGCACGCAAAAGTAACAACAAGCACGCAAAAGGAACAACAAGCAGGCAAAAGGAACAACAAGCACGCAAAAGGAACAACAATTGTTCCTTTTAAAGGAACAACAATTGTTCTGTTCAAAGGAACAACAGGCACGCAAAAGGAACAACAATTGTTCTATTTAAAGGAATAGCAATTGTTCAGTTCAAAGGAACAACATGCATGCAAAAGGAACAACAATTGTTCCATTTAAAGGAACAACATGCGCGCAAAAGGAACAACAATTGTTCCGTTCAAACCATCTGAATTTGTAGAAACTTGGTATGTATTTTGCTTGAATTCAAGGTTGATTCCACATCAACTAAGTTCATTTATGAGTTGGTTTATTTCAAAATTAAGTAATGGATGGTTTTTTAATGTTATAAATTTCATTATAGTATCCCAATTTCCACTGCTAAATCATGACATATTCATTTCTCTACAGAAGACAGGGTATGGGTAACGAGACAAAGTGAGAGTTCGAAACAGAAAAGGGTGCTAATTGAGTTCATCATGGTTATCCTCCCTAGTTTTGATTTTCTGGAATGACTGTCGAAAAAAAAAAAAAAAAAAACTAAAAAAAATTATATACAGTATATACAGTGTCAACAGATTTCAATATTTATGGAGTTGGGGTGGCTGGATTACCTTCCCAACCAGTCAAAATTTGAATGGCAGGGTCCTTACTTACCTCCTGGTAGAAAGATTCTTTTGATGACGACCAATGATAGAGTCGTAGTCTGTGTCCATTGACCCAAAATGGAGATCTAGACCCATCGATGGTGCTTAATGTAATTGTGCCATTATCATGGAATTCACTGATTTCGTATGGTCCTAGCCATCGTGTCTGTAATTTTCCCAGAAAATCCTGAAATCTGGAATCATAGAGGAGCGCCCAATCTCCTATTTTAAATAGTTTTTTCTTTATATGCTTATCATGCCAGATTGATCTCTGTTTCTGAATAAGGGTTGTGCGCTCTACAACAGACAGGCATGCTTCATCCAATTCATTGAGTTGTTGAAGGCGTTGTTTATGTGATTTTGTAAGATCCAGTCTGATTTCCTGGGCCATCCTTAGAGTCTTGATTTCAAACTCGATTGGAAAGATGGGTTCTTTTCCATAGACTAAATGGTAAGGAGAGTAGCTAGTGGTATTACGCCATGTTGTGCGGTAAGCCCATAAGGCATTTGGGAGCTCAGAAGCTGAATTCTTTTTGTTTGTTGAGACAGTCTTTGTCAGGATTGCCTCCAGGACTTTGTTGGCACTTTCCACTTGCCCATTTGCTTGTGGATGATACAGAGAAGTAATTATGTGTTTGATATGATAATTATCCAGGGTGGTGGTGATTCTATGAGCTGTAAATTGTGACCCCCCATCAGTAATTACCTTTCTTGGTAGTCCATAGCATACAAATAATTTGAAAATAAATTTGATGACTACTTCTTCTGTTGCATTTGGCAAGGCTTCTACCTCCACCCATTTAGTCATGTAGTCCGTTGCGACTAGAATATAGGCCTTTTGATTTGACTTTGGGTTGAAGGGGCCAACGAAGTCTAGTGCCCATCTCTCAAATGGTTCTGTGACTACTTGTGCTTTCAAAGGCATTTCATCAGCCTGACCTGGTTTTCCCATCCATTGACAACTATCACAGGTTTGGATGTATTTCTTCACATCTATGAATATTGAGGTCCAATAATAGCCCATCTGTAGAATTTTATGTCCATTCCTGCGGTCTGCAAAGTGCCCACCATAGGTCTTATCATGTCTAGATTTTAATATGTCATAGATTTCATCATCTCGTATGCATCTACGGATCTGGATATTAGCTCCTGTATGGAAGAGATATCCGCCAATCCAGGCAAATCATGCACTACGCTGGATGATCAAATTTCTTTCTTTCAATGAAATATGTGCTGACAATCTTCCTGCTGCCAGGTAATTTGCCATGTCAGTGTACCAAGGTGGCTTTGTAGTAATGACAAACAAATGATTATCTGGAAATCGGTCTTCGACTGTTAAGGAGTCATCTGTTTTTTTGGTATGCGAGATAGGAAGTCTGCGACAAGGTTTTCTCTCCCGAGTCGATATTTGATGGTGATATCAAATTCCTGCAATAATAACAACCATCGAGTGACCCGTCCATTAGTAATTGGTTTATTATCCAGATATCTAATAGTAGAATGATCAATATACAGAATGACCGGATAGCCTATTATATAATGACGAAATTTATTGATGGCATGTATAACAGCTAAAAACTCATTCTCTGTTACTGTATAATTAAGTTTAGCTGGATTAAGATTCTTTCTAATAAAATAAATTGCGTAAGGTTTCTTCTCCTCCTCCTGTCCAAGGATAGCGCCTATGGAAATATCTGATGCATCAGTGGAGATGTGGAATGGTATTTTCCAATTTGGCCCCCTCAACACCGGTGCTATTGAAATCAACATTTTGAGTCTTGCAAATGCCACATCACATTTGTTAGACCACTGAAATTCTACACTACCAGTCAAAGCATGTAAAGGTGCAATGGTTTTTGCAAAATTTTCCATAAACCTACGATAGTACCCTGAAGCACCAAGGAAACTACGTAGCTCGGTTTGTGTGTGTGGTGTGGGTAGATTAAGGATTACCTCTATCTTTGCTAGGTCTACCCTAATTCCATATGCAGAGATATAATTCCCTAGTACCACACCTTCTGTCATCATCATGTGTCACTTTTCGTGGCTTAAACATAACCTGGTCGCGATACATCGTTTGAGTATTTTCTCCAGGTTATTCAGTGCTTGATCAAAGTCATCACCATAAGGAGTGAAATCATCCATATAGACTTCAAGTCCTTCACTGATCAGATCACTGAATATTCTTAGGATGGCCCTTTGAAAGGTGGTTGGAGCATTACAAAGTCCAAATGGTAATACTCTGTAAGCAAAAGTGCCCCAGGGATATGTGAATGTGGTTTTATCTTGATCTTTTGGGGCGATCTGAATCTAATTGTACCCGCTAAAACCATATATGAAAGAAAAGAATTTCTTTCCTGCCAAAGTATCCAGGACTTGGTCAATGAAAGGAAAAGGGAAGTGGTCTTTTTGAGTGGCTTTGTTAAGTTCCCCGTAGTCAACATAGATGCGCCATTTCCCATTTTTCTTTGGGATGATCACTAGTGGGGAAACCCATCAACTATCTGAGATGGGATATATAAAATTTACGTCCAACATTTTTTGTAATTCTTCTTTAACGATATCCTTGAGGTGAGGATTTAATATTCTCTGTGGCTGGTGGATAGGTTGGGATTATTTTTCAACATAAATGTGGTGTGTACAGAGTTGTGGATCAATACCTTTCATATCAGAATATTCCCATGCAAAAGATTGCTGGTATTTGAAGAGGACATGAATTAAATTTTGTTGTTGTTGTTCATATAAATTAGCATTGATGTTTAGAGGCATCCTGGGTGCGATCTCGATGGGTTTGTTGTTATGAATGGCCATAGTTGGAATTTCTTGTTCCATAAAATCTTCCAGTAGGTACCCCTGTGCTTCATAGTCTAGAATAGCTTGGAGCATCTGGCAGGTAGGGTTTCTCATGGTGGTCGAATTATTGATAAACCCATTGATTATGTCATCCTGTAACTGATTTTTAAGTTTGAGGGCTTCTTCTTGCATAAGAGGGGCTCGTAATTCCCTCTCTGGGTATCGTGGTGGTGGAAATTATGGATATACGAAAGTTGGACTAGGTTTAGCAGGAGGATATAAAATGAGATTCTTCGTGATACACCCTCTAGTGATTGTTATATTTCTTGTTCGACATCCTATGTACGCATCTGCTGTTGTAAGCCATGGCCTACCCAGTATCAATGGATTCCCTTCAAGTCCACCTTTTGGATTGATGATGAGGAAGTCCGCTGGATATTCCCAAGAGTCGACGGAGATGGCTATATCATGTAATGTGCCAATTGGTTGAACTACTGATCGGTCTGCCAATTGCAGTATTATTGTTGTAGGTTCGAAGGAGTTAAAACCCAAGGTATTGCAAGTTTCCATAGTTAGGATGTTGATGGCTACTCCCAAATCAACTAGTGTATTGGGAAAAGAGCAGCCCCAGATCTGAATTGTTACTATGGGATTCCCCAGATCTGCATATTTAACTGGTTCTTGTCTACCTAAAATTAGATCAGATAAGGATCCTACCATGCAGACTGTTGATGATGGATTTTTAATTTTTCTGATGGGTTTTCTCCCACATAGCTCTTTGATTATTTTTGCGTAGATGGGGATGTCCTGAAGAGCTTGCAGGAGTGGAATCTTGATATATAAATTCTTGAGTTCCCCTACAAGGTCGAAGTTGGGATATACGGTTGGTTTTGCTATCATCAATCTTTTGGGGAACGAAGGGGAGGGTGTTGTACCCTTATCATGATCTTGTGATTCGACTGTGTCTCCCCCCCGCTTGATTTCTTCTATTATTTCCATAGTCGGAGGTGTTATTGTTGGTTGTTTCTCCTACCCTTGAAAAACATCATTTTCTTCAGGTGAGATTATTCATCCCGACCTTAATCATAGTTCGCTGCACCCTACAGAGCTGATCTCTCCTTCTCCATTTTCCATAATTTAGATGAGCTGAGCCAGTCTATTATTTGGATTTGGGTGAGGTTGGGCTGGTAGTTGAGGGCACAATTCAAATTGTGGATTTTGGGACAATTGAAGCGGGGCTTGTAACGTAGGCTGAGTTTGAGGGGCCATCCCCATGGGTTGATTGTTTATCCCCAAGGGGCGCTGCCAATTCTGATTCCAATTTGGGTTTTGGGCAGTCATGTTGGGCCACTGTGAAGGGTAAATGTTGTTATTGGATTTTTTCCAGGATGAGGTGGGATATTTTGAGTTAGGCCAAGTAGAAGTTGTAGTTGGTTGATTCTGCCAAGCAGGGATTGTAGTGGGCTGGTTTTGCCAAGTGGGATTTGCAGGTGGATATTGTTGGGGTTGCTAGTTTTGATTAGTAAATGGCTGACCCTACCATGTGCTACCAAGAGCTTGCTGGTTATACTACCCGGGGAAGGAAGAGAAAGGGTCCTGCAATGTATTTGGGGGCCAATTCTGCCATTGATGACGCTGAGCCATTATATATAATGGTTTTGTTTCTTCTTCTGCTTCCCTAAAGACAAATTTTAGTCTAGGAAGTGATGGGCATTGTTTCGTGTCATGATCCTTGGTGCAGATAGCACAAAACTAGATCGCGTCCAAAGGGAAATCCATTGGGCCATGTTTCCTTCTGCACCTGTGGCAAAATATGGCTAATGTTTGTTCTGCTTCTATTTTTTTTTTGTTTGGCCTGCAACACATCCAATTGTGCAGTCAGAGTGCTCAGAATGTATGTTTTAAATTTTTCTAAGAGATTACCAACTTCAACTCGAGTAGCACCCCCTCTAGTAATATTACTATTTCTGGTGAAGGGGGTACGTATCCCTGATCTGGTCTGTGAACTTCCTCTTGAGAACCTGATGCACAATAGGACAATGTCATCATAAGTTTCTTGATAAATATCACCTTTCCCCATTAAATTCAACATTTCTACCCATTCATATTTCATACCTTTAATCAAAGTTTCCTTAAGTACTTCCCCTGGTAGCGTGCCATAGGGTAATCTTTGTAAATTATATTGAAAGATCTCTACATATTCTTCTAATGATTCATTTTCTTTTGCAATCATTTGAAAGATTTCATCTTTTAAGTCTCTGGTTCTACAATAATTCTGATATTTTGTCAAGAAGGCTTGTTTCATTTCATTCCATGAGTTTATAGTTCCTCCCCCTAATCCCATGAACTGGCGTAGAGATGCTCCTTTCAAAGTGGATGGGAACAATTTTATTTTTTGGGGTTTATAGGTGTAATTGTATCCTCTACATAGGACATCAAATTCAAATAAGAATGCGTCCATATATTCTGAGATTAATCCATGAAAGGTTGGCAGGTTTTGTAGGGGAATAGCCTTCATGGGGGCATTGGCAATTGGATCAACTATCATATATTCCAAAGTGGAAGTCTGGGGATGTTGTTGATTTGGTTGTGCCATTTGATCGAAAATATTCTAGAAATATTTAGGGATTTCTTGATCTGGATATCTAATTTGAATTGATTATGTTAGCATCGGAAGTCACTCCTGGATCGTAGCAGGAGCAGAGCTCGAAGCCCATCAGTTTATGTCACGATTTGTTTATAAACGGTGATCAAATGGAAGAAAACTTATAACAATATCACTCACTCATAAAAATGGACTGGAACAACAAAGATATGCGAGGTCTTGATTCAACTTAAGCCAAAAATTTTGCATAGTCGTGAGTAAGTGAAATAAAAGAAGGGAAAAATATCAGATATGAGATCCTCTCAGACCAAGGAAACTTCAAAGTAAACCTCAAACACTACGGAACTAATACAATCAAACATACATCATATAGTTACAACAACACCCGACTGGATCATCCATGCCCGGGCTCTTAAGATTTAGAGGAATGAGGAAAGGAGAAGGTTGGCCACCATTGGACAAGAAATATCAAAATATCATGGTATAACCAGAGAACCAGAGGCTTTGTTAAAGCTTTACAGTCAGAAGATTAGCTCTACCATCGATAGATTACAAAAATGGAAAAATTTCCTACATATTCCCAAAGCCAAAAATGGCAGCAAAACCGAGACTTATCATTAAAAACATTACGTCTGCATGTTTACTAGAAGACTGCACCTGCAGTCTCTGGGTGGTCGTGCGCTTGTGTCAGATGCAACCGGGCTCCTGGAAACTCTGCAAAATAATTGACCTATCTCAGGTCATTTTTTGGAATTTCCATTTATGGTGGAGACGATGTCCATTCACCACTGACTACCTCAATAACTGCTTCCTTGGGATTGAGAATGACCTGGTCAACTCCGTGCTCTTGGGACGTGGATTCCCTCTCACGCTGCCACCTGGGTCTGTTGAACAACCTAATGGATAAGGCATGGAGGCCCGTGCAAAGACTGGGGCACATGATTGGAAGTGGTGGATGAGTGGTGGCTAGGCAGGGATGAGGGAAAACAATGAATGAAGAGGTGAAGGGACCTGATGGGTCGAGGGGGGACATGTTACTTATGATGGAATGATGAAAAAAAGAGAGGGATAGGTGTCGGAAGGCAAGAGTTCGGAACGAGAAAAGGTGGGCCAGGGTAGTGCTCAGTGGAGGTGAGATATGGAGTGGAAAACAGATGGTGAGAGATGAAAGGTGGAGGCAATTATGAGGAAATGATAGGGGGACCCACACACATCCACCCATTCTGGACCCCCCCCCCCCTTATTAAAGGTATAAAAGAAAAGGGGGTCCAGATTCCAATCTCGATCGTAGATCTAGGCTCCCAGATCTAACCCATTGAGAGATGCACGCCCAATTCCGAACCCCCCCCCCTTCGCTTTAAAGGTAGAATGGCGGAGGGGCTCCAGAATCCAATTTTGACCATAGATCTGGGTGCGCAAATTCTGGACACCCAGATTTTCTTGTTGCTTAGATAAATGTGAATTGCACCCCAAACTTAGAGTAATTGGGTTTTTACTCCTCTTCTTTCCATCTATTCGCCAAAGGGGGGTGCCTATTAAGAAAAATACCCCCCTACATGTTTAGGTGCTAACATTAGGCTCCGTGGGGGATATAATCATCCCTGTGATGCTCTAAGAACTTATTCTACAGTTCCAGGGCCTTACTGTTGGGATATGGAGTCATTTATTAAGCCAAAGATAAACAGAAAACAATATTTACAAAAAAAAAGGAGCCATTTAAGGCTAAAAAAAAAACATTTCTTCAGGAAATGCCCATTTACTGGGCTATTAAAAGCTTCTTCACCCTCCAAATCCTACAACCTGTAAGTATTGTTCAAGAATACTTCAAAGATTTTGAAGGGCCCAATCCAAAGGGCATCAAAATTGTTGTGTTTGCCTCTATCCTGCTTGGGTGTGTCCCATTTAAGCACCAAATCTCCCAGCTCAAATTCCTTCTTCCTGACCTTCTTGTCAAAGGCATGCTTGATCTTCTGTTGATGATTGTAAGCTCTATCCATTACTTTCTCCCTGATCTGTTGTAGTTCCACCACTTGATGAATTCTTCTGACCATATGGTCTATCTCTCCTTCATGATCTTGAAAGAATTTTGCTACAGGTAAGGCGAGCTGAGTGGGAAAAACAACCTCCATCCCATAAACAAGTTGAAAAGGTGAGGTGCCAAGGGACTTCTTCATTGTCACTCGATCAACCCATAGAGTGAATTTGAGCTTTGAATCCTAGGCCCTCTTATTGTCTTCCAAAAGTCTTTTAATGAGCTTGATTGAGATTTTATTAGAAGATTCTGCCAGTCCATTTCCTTGAGGATAATAGGGAGTGGAGTGAATTAGTGAAATTTTAAACTACTCACAGAACTTAACCAGAGGCTCAGACTTGAAAGAAATAACATTATTGGTGACAATTCTGCTGGGACAGCCAAATCTAGCTATGATGTCCTTCAGGAAGTTGATACCTTGTATGAAGAACTCCTGGTGGGGACAACCTCTATCCACTTGGTGAATTAGTCCATTGTAGTCAGGATCCATCTGTGTTGGCCACTTGAAGGAGGATGAATTTCTTCAATGAAGTCCAAACCCCACTATTGAAAGGGTGCTGAAGCTACTACAGGCTTTAGTAGCAGAGATTTGAGATGCTTCTTTCCTGAGAACCTTTGGCATTTGATGCAAGTTCTGACTTCTCTACAAACATCAGTGAATAAGGTGGGCCAATAGTACCTGAACCTGAGAATTTTTTGGGATATGGTATTCCAAAAATGATGGCCCCCAAAAAGGTCGATATGGAAATCGAACATAACTTTCTGGGTTTCCTGTGGATTCAAGCACCTCAGAAGCACCCCTAGAAGGTCCCTCCAGTACAAGACATGATCAATAAGGAAATATCTGACCGCTTTGAGCTTTAAAGTTCTTGCCTTGCTTTTCCCCATTCCATCAATAGGCTTCAATTCTTGTAGAAAGTATAAAATGTCTCTGTACCAGGTGCATTCTACTAGTGATAAGCCACCCTGAGAGCTCTTGTTGGATGACTCAACTTGCTAATTTTTTGAGCAAGCATTGATGAATCTAACCCCCAAGGCCTTGCAATTGGATTCAAATAGCAGCTTGGCTAAACCCTGCCCTTTCATCAACTTGGTGGGATTAATCTCCAGGTCAAACTCCAGGATCTTGGAAATCCATTTACCTCTTCTCCCATCTATGTTAGGTTGTACATGGATGTCCTTCATAGAGGCTGAAGGAACGTATGTGATCAATCTTGAGTGTAGGACATAGACTCTGAAAGATTTGAGAGCTTTCACCAAGGCGTAGGCCTGTTTCTCCATGATCTCATACCTGATTTTTACATATCTCAATGCCTTAATGAAGAAGGAAATAGGTTGCTCTTGCCCTTCCTAAGTTTTCTGCAATAAGACTGCTGCTACTGTTTCAAAAGAAGCAAAAGAGAAAATTAGGAAATCCTTGGAATAATCAGGATTGATCCACACAACTGCCTTAGTCAATGCCTTCTTTATTTGGATAAAAGATTACCTGGGTTTACTAGTCCATTTTACTTCATTTCCCTTTCAGATCATGGATGTGATGTGTTTCACCAACTCAAAAAAACTTGAGATGAACCTCCTTAGAAAGTTAATCTTCCCTAAAAAATCTTAAACTTCCTTTCTAGACCTGGGAAGTGACAGGGTCTGAATTACCTCTACCCTGCTGGGATCAATTCTTACTCCCCCTGCTGATACTATATGGCCTAACAACTTCCCCTCCATCATAGAAAACACAAATTTATTGGGATTCAAGGATAGGCCAAACCTCCGACACTTCAAGAAAACTTTCCTACGGTGACAACAGTGCTCTTTATCAGACCTGGAGAAAACTATGATTTCATCCAGGTAGATCACCACAAACTGATATTTCTCTTTGATGAAGGCTATATCCATGGCTCGTTGAAATGTTTCTCCTGCATTCATTAGTCCAAAAGGCATTTTGGCATACATGAATGTGCCCCAAGGAGTGGTGAAGGTTGTTTTTTCTCTGTCTTCAGGCATGACTGATATCTGATTATAGATAGAAAAACCATCAATCATGGATATCCTAGATGCACCAGTTACCCTCTGCAATATGTGTTCCATGTTGGGCAAGGGCTAGTTGTCTTTCTTTGAGCTTCTGTTCAGGTTCCTGAAATCAACACAGAACCTGATTTCTCCACTTTTCTTCCTCACCAGGACCAAATTGGCCACCCATTCAGAATATCTCAAGGGGATAATGATTTGGGCATCTAACAACTTCTTCACTTCTCTCTCCATGACAGGCAACAACATGGGATTTATTTGTCTTAGCTTCTGCCTAAATGGCTTAGCCTCTTCCTTCAGTGGGATCTTGTGTTCAATAACTGATGTGTCATATGTCTTGAGGTCTTCGTAGGTCCATGCAAACACATCAACAAATTATTTTAACAAATAGTATACTCATCCCTCTGTTCTTTGGTCAAAATACTTGACAACTTGACAAACTTAGGCTCCTCCTGTGTGCCAATGTTGCACTCATCTATATCGATATCTCCCCTCGAGATCCTGCCCTTTTTTTCCATCATTCCCATCAAAGAGTCTTTCTAAAGGGACTATTCCCTTCAGAATATGATTACTGGGCAACTGAATGATATGGTGATTAAAAATTTTATTTAAAAATACCTCAAGGTGAGGGTCGCCTTTGGGATCAGGGTCTTGATCACTGTGCAATGTAGAAAATTCATCGATGGACCGAAGAAATTTTTCGATTTCAAGATTGTCTTCGAATACCTTCCAATGCTTGACATTGTTTGGGATGGATGGCCTATATCTTATCTCGACCCCATATTTGATCTTAGGCGGCAGATGGATCTTGAACTAGCTAGCTTAGACAGCTAAGGAATCAACGAAAGTATTCTCCTCTCTCGGAATAAAAGAAATGTTGAAAGCCAAGAAGAAATTATCAATCAGGTCCCATACCTCATTTCTGTAACTTCTTAGCTGAGGATGCTTAGCTCGATAAGCATTCCTGACTTGCTGGATAATCAAATCAACATCTCCGAACACTGTTATATCCTTAATTCCCATTTCTTTTGCAGCCCTCATACTCAGAACAAGAGCTTCATATTCTGCAACATTGTTGGTAGTTTCAAATTCCAGTCTGTCTGACAGGGATACGGTTTCCCGACAAGGTGACACAAAAACCACTTCAGTGCCAGTGCCTATGCTAGAAGAAGCTCCATCGAAGAACATCTTCCAAACAGAGGTGGTTAGAGGAGGTATCTCATGATTAAAAATGAGATTCTTTCTGATCTGTAAAGGGGCTTCAGGAGTCTCAGTGATCTGCAATAAACTAGACCCCAAATCAGTGTCAAGTGCAAAGATGGGATGATTGGTGGGGTTTTCTTCATCATTGACAATGTAGGCTAGCTGAGCTTCTCTGTACAACCTCCTATATTCCGCTCCAAAGACTGGAATGGTGGCATATGTGAGATCCATATGTAATGTTCCTCCAAGTCTTTTAATCCAAGATCTTGACAACAACATGCCAAACTTGGGGGGAACATCAACTACTACAATGTTCATGACCATGCTCTTCATTGGAAGTTGAAATAAAGAGACCAACAAGTCTTTGATGAATCCTAGACGTTGTACGCTCCTTGATTCAAAAGAGTACAAATCATGATAAGCCTTTGCCACCTCCAGTCCCAATTCTTCTATGACTATTTTGGGCATAAGGTTGTGGGAAGCTCCTAAATCCATGAGACAATTATGCAACACCTTATCATGTATGTTCAGGGATGTGTACAAGGGAGGGGATGAAACATCTCTATATTCTACCATGGGGCCTAAGACAACTGCTGGATTTTCATCTTGAAGATTTATTGAGTCTGAGGAAGGCTGGGAGGACTTAGATTGTAGCAGTTTCGAGAGGGACCTTTTGAAATCTTCATTTTTAACTAGCTATGAGAGGGGTACAGGAATTCTGATCTTTTGAATTTCATGCTCAAAACTAAAGGAAGAAAAAGGCTTAGGAGCTTCCCTCACCTCAGAGACCGGTTCTTCGATTGCTGGTGAAGTATTATGAGTTTTCTTTTCTTTAGTAGTGATTGTTGTAGATTTAGTAGGCCTTTCTGCTATGAGGGGTTGATCCTGGCTATCAAAATTTCCTTCTTTCTTCTTTGACCTGAGATTGTATCTGTTGGGAGTATTGTTGGCTCTTTCCCTTTACCTAACTCAATGATTTGAACGTTCATAAGGGATTCTTCATATATGGATTGAGTCAAATGGGGAAAAGGGAAAGTGTCTTCAATACAGTGAATTTCAGGGTCTAACTCATCTATCTCCTCTCCTTCCTCGTGAGCAACTAGGTGGTTTTTTAGAGGGGTTTGGACCCTCTACTCATATCTGTCTTTGCCCCTTTGTTCCCTTGGAAAATCCCATGGCACATTGTTACCAGGCCTCCTGAAGCCTCTGTTATCAGTATTTTGGGGATTTCTATACATGGGTTTCCCTTCTAACTCCCACTTTTCCATTCTAGCTGAAAGCGATTTTAGAATTCTAGTTACTTCATTCGTCTGAAGGGGGAGGGGAGAGGTATTGGATGGGGAGGCTTCGGGTATTTTCTTGGATATGTCTCTATTAGCCTTATTCCTGAGTTAGTTAACAACCAGTATGTTAGATTCTACTTCCATGGCTGCATCCTTCATGTGAGCCAGAGTAGTGGCTCTCCTTTCCCTCAACAAAAGGCATAAATCAGGATCAAAAGCGCTAGCATAAGTGATGTTAGCAGAGGATTTTGAGGGATTTATCTCAGTGGGGATTTTATTATACATTTTATTGAATCTTTTGGAGAAGTCAGAGACAGACTCTCCTTCTTTTCTCTTCAAAGACCCAAACTCTGTCATTTAATACATGAATTCCTTTTTGTCTCCCCATTGTCTCAGAAAGGAATTATCCAAAGCCTCAATCCCATCTATAGATCTAGGAGGTAGGGCTCTAAACCATTTTCTAGCTTCGCCTTCAAGGCTATGGAAAAAAATCCTCATCCATACATCTACATGCATGTTAAAATGATCATCTATGAAGCTGTAAAAGGCTTCAAGGTGTTCTTCTGCAACTATGTCCCCTTCGCCTATAAACTTGGGTAGTTTCTTAAGGTATTCATCTGCTGGGAGGGCATTGAGAGGATGAGGTAACACAAGGGGAGAATACCTAGCAGCTATTATAGCCTCCTTTCTGGTCATGGGGGGATTTTCTCCTGCCATAGGAATATTAGGTGGAGGAGAACTCAGAGGAGAAGAAGATCGAACAAGGAATACTAGGAATGAGCTTCTAGGTGGAAAGGGAAACAATGGGGGATTCAGAGAGAAGGCTAAAGGGATTGAGTTAGTAGATGCTTCTCTCTATGCAATAACAGCAACAGTAACAAGAGGAGGGGTGGTGAAATATTCTACGGTTCAGGGTCTACACCAAGGTATAGCTTTAGGAGAGAGGGGAGTGACAAGAATTTCTCCTTCCAATCTTAGAACAGGAGGGGAAAACATAGCAGGAACACTCCCAAAATTCAAGAAATGAGAAACTTCAAAAACAGGTCTGCTAGGAAGCTGAGAAGAAGAAAATGGAGTTTCTACAGATGGAGGTGGCAAATTACCTAGTTCAACGATGGAAGTTTCTCCTTGAGAGGCCTTCCCTTTTCTGATAATCACCTCCGGATCAATTTCAGGCATAGTTAGAGGCAGTTGTGGATGGGACCGCGTGTGTCTACCTCTGGAAGCCACAATTTAAAATAGCAGGTTCACCTTAGTGGAGTCATCACAATGGAGTTGCCAAGTGCACAGTAGCAATCTTCAAGGGCTCTGATGCTTGATGTACCTTCAAAATTAGAGGCTCAATGTCATTCAATCCCAGGGAAAATTTTCAACTTCGTCCCCAAAAATGGCACTAGAAATGTTAGCATCGTAATTCATTCCTGGATTGCAGCAGGAGCAGAGCCCAAATCCCATCATTTTATGTTACAATTTTTTTATAAAGGGTGATCAAATGGAAGAAAACTCAGAACAATATTGCTCACTCATAAAACTGGACTAGAACAACAAAGATATGTGAGGTGTTGATTCAACTTAAGCTAGAAAGTTTGCATAGTGGTGGGTAAGTGAAAGAAAAGAAGGGAAAAGTATTAGATATGAGATCCTCCCAGACCAGAGAAACTTCAAAGTAAGCCTCAAATGCTGTGGAACTAATACAATCAAACATACATCATATAGTTACAACAACACCTGACTGGATCATCCATGCCCCGGCTCTTAATATTTAGAGGAATGAGGAAAGGAGAAGGTTGGCCACCATTGGACAAGAAATCTCAAAATATCATTCTATAACTAGAGAACTAGAGGCTTTGTTAAAGATTTATAGTCAGAAGTTTATCTCTACCATCGATAGATTACAAAAATGGAAAAATTGCCTACATATTCCCAAAGCCAAAAATGGCAGCAAAAATGAGACTTATCATTAAAAACATTACATCTACATGTTTACTAGTAGACTGCACTTGCAGTCTCTGGGCGGTCGTGGGCTTGTGTCAGACGCAAATGGGCTCTTGGAAACCCTGCAAAAGAATTGACCTGTCTCGGGTCCTTTTCTGGACTTTCCATTTATGGTGGAGATGATGTCCAACCACCACCAACTACCTTAATAAATTCTTCCTTGGGATTGAGAACAACCCGACCAAATATACACTCTTGGGATGTGGAGGCCCTCTTGCGCCACCACCTGGGTCTACTGAATGGCCTAATGGATAAGGCGTGGAGGCCTGTGCGAAGACTGGGGCACATGATTAGAAGTGGTGGATGAAAGGTGGCTAGGCAGGGATGAGGGAAAACAACGAATGAAGAGGTGATGGGACCTGATTGGTCGAGGGGGGACACATTGCTTATGATGCAACAATGCAGAAAAGAGAGGGACAGGTGTTGGAAGGCAAGAGGTCGGAACGAGAAAAGGTGGGCCAGGGTAGCGCTGAGTGGAGGTGAGATATG
>JZKD02S0945565.1:166900-192497 GCA_000966675.3 Picea glauca | reverse complement strand
TCCGAGCTCCCAGATCCAAGCTGTTGAGAGATGCATGCCCAATTTCGGACCCCCCCCTTCGCTTTAAAGGTAGAATGGCAGAGGGGCTCCAAAATCCAATTCTGACCCTAGATCTGGGTGCATATATTCTGGCCGCCCATATTTGCCTGTTGCTTAGCTAAATGTGCATTGTGTCCCGAACTTAGGGTAAGTGGGTTTTTACTCCACTTTTTTCCATCTATTCGCCAAAGGGGGGCACCTATTAAGAAAAATACCCCCCTACATGTTTAGGTGCTAACAAATTGGTTATCTGATCTTCTAGGGGATCTGATTGCACTCCTTCTATATAGAATTTCAGGTATGCCTTCTTCTTTTGCAGGAGATTCAGGATTGGGTGGTGGGTCTGTCTTAGTTATCCCACTAGTTTCTCCTTCTCCTTCCTCTAGGTTACAAGAGTTTCCCTCTCCTAAAGGGTTGAGGGGTAGGATATCTGTGATCTGAAAACTTAACTCAGTCTCTTAAGTTTTTCTATGAATCTCGGTGTGGGCCGCAGTTGATGAAGCTACCACCTGAGGGATTCGGGTGGATCCTTTTCTAGGTCCAACCAAGGCTTGAGATTCTACTTTTTGGATGATGTCGTCTATGAAAGTACTTCTTCTAGGGAGAACCGATCCCCGGGGTTTGATAATTTTTGGTGGAGGTTTTGTTTTTTCAAGATATTTCTTCTTAGTCATACACACATCACACAACAAAAAGGAAAAAAAACACCTATGTAACCTCTTAATGTGTTTGCTAGAGGTGGGCGCTGGTATAAGCATATTACTTATTGCTTGTGTAGGTTCTTACCTTCCTTCTTCAATACCTCATCATCCAGAGGAAAAATCTATGTTACCTTTGACATTCGTCCCCGATAATGGTGCCAAAATGTTGAGCTCTAAAGATGTCCAAAAACAACCTTAGTTTAACATTAATTTATCAACCTGAGGATTCATCTTTTATCTCAAAGAATATCGACAAAGTCTATACAGATAGATTATAGAGGCTAAAATCGTGTAGCGAAAGAAGATCTAAGTTTGTCAACAATCAAGTTCCTCAACATTCATTAAAGATTCTAGGGATTGAAATCTAAAGCTATGCAAAAGGAAAGGAACTAGTTAATCTATTGAATTCATTCTAAGAGCAGTAATTGAATCTAGATAAAGACTTGCAGGAATTGCTATCATTATGAATCAGAACTGCTGAAAAGAAAAGGGCAAATTACTCTATCTATGGAAAGGAACAAAGACTATACTCTAACTGAATAGAGACGACAATCATATTTCTATTGAAAGGAACAACAACTATATTCTAGCGGAAAGGAACAACAAATGTAAACTAATGAAAGGAACAACAAATGTAATCTTATGAAAGGAACAACAAATGTAAACTTATGAAAAGAAACAACAAATGTGAACTTATAAGGAACCTTCATGCATTGAATCTCAGTAATGGGAATTGGAACAATAATCATTCAATACTTCAGGGAATATCTATTTCTTGCAATAGACATGAAACCATCAACACACTTATGCGTTTGTTAACTACTATAAAAGAAAATTGAATCACAAGACAAAATTTGAGCTGATACAATTACAGATCGAACAGTAGCTCCTTTAGACTGGGCCCTTGGTCCTTAGAAGCATTGTTATTAAAAACTTAGTATATAAAAATGGAAAAACTGCTCAAGGCTTCTATTAATTTCATGGCTGGTACAACATTTCTACAAAAACTGCTAACGCATAACAATTCTATATTCTCTATTCTTGAGTGCAAAATCTCTCTGTCTTCAAGATCTATTTACCCCTTATATGTTACAATAATCTAGGTAAATTAAGCTATCCTGAGGATCAAGAGATCCTTAGGATTTATTTACTATTACAATGGGTAACTCAATTATCTTTAAAATTGCTTTGCGCCATAAAGTCTTCAATCTCCAATAGCTTGCACATCTTCAAGATTCCCCTTGCTATCTTGGGTTCAACAATATTTAACCAATCCTACAATAAAACCAGGCAATTCTAGTCATATTTAGAATCTATGTAATCTAATCTCCAAGAATCAACACTAAAGGGTATATTATTCATTTTCTATTCTAATTACTTCTAAATAATCGAAAAGTCAATCAAAATAATATCATGAAATGTGGGAAAAAGGAAGATATTTATACCTTTTTCATAACCTAACACCTTCGACTGGTTTTTGAAAGATGCCACTACTATAGAATCCAAATCAACCATCATAAATGCATCTTTTGCGTTAGATCTGTCCATCTCTTAGGATTCTTAGTCTTCAAGATAGGGATCATGGTAGATCCACTTAAGGTTGAGGCAATTCTTCAGTTGCCTCCCCTGCGCATGATTAGACAACTTCAAGGTTTACAGTGGAAAGCCAACTTTTTGCGTCTGTTTATTGTGAATTATGCCAATATCACTAAGGGTTTCATGCACCTATTGAAGAAAGACACCCCATTTATCTGGGATGAGTGAGCCCAATAGTCTTTTGACGCTTTAAAGAAAGCCTTGGTATCGAATCCTCTGCTGAAATCTCCTGATTACAGTAGAGATTACTTGTTATATATTTCCATGCCTGAAGAGACCATTGGTATGGTTCTAGTTTAGGAGGATGATGAGCTCCGTGAGTACGTCATCTACTATCTTAGTCAAAATTTAGCTGGTCCTGAAGGGAACTACTCACACGTTGAAAATCTATCTTTGGCTTCCGTCCACACAGTCCAATGTTTATGACACTATATATTGCTTTGAAAAGATACTGTTGTTGTTGATGTTAATCCATTTCAATACGTCCTTACTAGACGTATCATAGGAAGAAAATATAATAAATGGATTGTCATCCTACAAGTATTTGATCTTGACTTTGCTTCAACCAATTCCAATAAATCACTAGTTTTTGCAGAGTTAATATTCGATTTCCCATGATTAGACAAAGATATTATTCATGGCAATTCATTCGCAGATGAACACGTTTTCCTTGTCTCGTCGTCTGACCCCTGGTATGGAGATATTGTTTTATATCTTCAAACCTTGAAGTTTGCTCAACATCTCTCGCGAGATGATCGATGATGTGTTAGATACCAAGCCAAAAAGTATACAATCATCGGTGAAACTTTGTATCATCAAGGAATAGATAACATCTTACGTCGTTGCTTAACTCACGAAGAAGTTGAGTTAGTACTTAATGATTGCCACAAAGGGGCTTGTGGCGGTCATCTATTCGGGCTTGCGACAACCCAAAACATCTTGCAAGATGGTTACTTCTGGCCCACCATCTTTAAAGATTGTATTGAAGTGGTTAAGAAGTGTCACCCATGCTAGGTGTTCACTTGAAAAATGCGCTCGCACCTAGCACCTCTCCACCCAGTCATTATCGTTGGTCCCTTCACTAAGTGGGGACTAGATTTCATTGATTGCAACACAACTTCAGCCGGGAGGCATCAACACATGTCGAAGACTTCACTAAGTTGGCTGAATTCATGCCTACCGTGAAATCTGATGGGAAGACTGCAACTTTTTTCATATTCAACCAAATTATAATCGAGTTTGGTATCCCGAGTGAGATTGTCACTGATCATGGTAGTCATTTTCAAAATGAAATGATGATAGAACTAGCATCTAAGCTGGGGTTTAAACATGATCACTCGTCTCCTTATTACCCCCAGGAAAATGGGCAAGTAGAGGTCGTCAATAAGTCTCTCAAGACCATTTTGCAAAAAAATATCAGTTAGAGCAATTCCAATTAGCACATCATGTTATATCCTGCACATTGGGCATACCGAACCTCGGTTAAGACTGCCACTAGTTTTTCTCGGTTTCAGTTAGTACACGGTTTGGAGTCAATACTTCTCGTTGAATGCAAAATCCCTTCTCTCAAATTGGCAGTTGAGCTCCTACCTGACACTTCAGATTTAGAGCGACGCCTTGTACACCTAGAGAGTCTTCATGTGCAGTGTCGAGGTGCCTTTACGACTATCGAGGCAAATAAGAAATGTGCCAAGGTTCAGTACGATAAGTCTATCTGTCCCCAGTTGTATGCTGAGGGTGACTTGGTCCTCTTGTATGACCAAGCCAAAGAACCGCTAGGGGCAAGCAAGTTTAAACCCATGTGGCACGGTCCTTATATCGTGTGACGTGTTCTAGAAAAAGGAGCCTACGAGTTGGAAGATTATGAAGGGAATAAATTGGTTGAGCCTAAAAATGGGCTCTACTTAAAAAAGTATTACGCTTGAGCCCTGGGATTTGGCAAAAACCTTTGTATACTAATGTAAATTTAGTGTATATAAACCTTTTCCCATTTTTTGTCTTTGGCTTGCTTATCGAGTTTTCCCTTTTGTTGGCAGATGTCAACGGAATCTTTGGTCTACGTAGGATTCATAGACAGAGCCAATCGTCATACACAGAACTTAGCTTTTGTCGCTTGGGTGATTTACTTGTCTGAGGGTCTGCTGGTGTCTTCAGGTGGCATATACCTAGGGCCATCCACAAATAATGTGGCCGAATATAGTGCCATTATAGAATTATTGCACGATGCTATCTCACATGGTATTCACTCTATAGAGGTGCACCTAGATTCTCAGTTAGTCATACATCAGTTAAATGGTCATTACCGTGTGTGTGATCCGACGTTACTCCGTCGATTCCTATGGGTACATCTTTTTGAATGAAAATTTGATTTTATTACATATTTTCACATTCCTAAAAGTTCTAATCATGTATCTGATGCCTACGCTAATTATGTTTTGGATTGGAATTTGTCACATTAATAAAGCAAAGAAGACCATTAAATCAATGTAAACATTGTAAGATATAAGTACAGCTGAAGATCCCTCTTTTTTATATTTCCAAAAAATATGGTGTTTTATATTACAAAATTGGGGCTAAAACCCTCAAAAATACATATACAACTGATATACATGTCCTGTGACATATATGCCTGTGGCACCGGATGAGTCTCGTGATAGAAAACCATGGCATTGGAAAGACACCGAAAGAGTCGTACCCATGTTCTAGGTACACCGACAACTTGCCTCTGCATGGCTTCAGGTAGATCCTCCACCCGAACCATAGGAATCCTCTATGTCAAACGCGACAGGTTGCCCTGCACGTTCTGAAGGAATATCTCTTCCACTCCTCCCACTGCCTCATCTTCCTGGTGCCTCCACCTATGTCGTATGAATCCCTCTAGCCATTGTGGAACCATGTCTGCAACCACACAAGTATTGAGTTAATATTTAAAAACACCATCCAAAAAATATTTTTTTTCTTTTAAAATACAAAAATACAAAAAATGAAATATATAAAAAAATTGTTTACCTATGGCATCGTAGGCGGTTCTTGGTGGAAGTGGCATATCAGGATCACCTCTGAAATCAATTCCTGCATAGGGATAGTCATCTAGAGTTATGATTTTTCTTCCCCACCAGAAGAAAAAATCATCGTTGTAGGGTGTCACCACCCTACCTCCCCCCTGTCATCTCATGACCTTGACCCATCGTGCCATAGCTGGATCACATGGCCCTCTAGGAATGATTTCCACTCTAGGTACTAGGCTTGGGATCCACTCAAAAAAGAAGCTACAAAGGATAGAGGCAAACCCGAAGTTTCTTCTTGCCCCCTGCTTGCACTCTATCAGCTGACCTTTTATGTTGGTCAGCAATGAGGTACACCAATAGTACACGGTAGGTCTCGCACACTCCAGTGTGTAAAACTTAAGTGGTCTCGATGCTTGATGCAGCGAGGCCAACCCTATGATATTGGTAAGAACGAACACAATAATCTTTAGGCTAAGATTACCTATAGCCCAGATAGGGATTTGACTTCCCACCATGGGAGTCCCTGCAACACAGTGGGCCTCGATGTATTCTTCGACCTTTATCCCACTTCCAGCCCTACGTGACTTAAGGTCCATGACCTCTCCTCGGCATGAAAGTCCTGTCAAGAGGTAGATGTCCTCTACTTAGATCCTTAATGGTTGCCCATCAAAGATAAATCTCTTGCTATCTGGATCCCAATAGCCCACCAACATTTCCAATAACCTCACTTGGGCCCTCATTCCTTTGAGAGCCCAAAACTTGTATAGACCACATATTTTTAATGCCACTTGAGACACCAGATCCCTTTCCACTACTGCATCTACCTCCTCATTCTCTCTCTCCCTCCACTCCAACACCATTCTGCAAAAACCAAATCATTTTTTGAGTTAAAAACTTATTTTTTGCCATTTTGTGCACATATACGTGGTTTATCCAAGAAAATTTGTGGGTAGGGCCTGATATATGCCCCCTATAGTTCACACAGGGCGTATATCTGATCGTATACATGACATATTAGTAGGAACCCACGTATACCGAAAAACACAATTTGCGCCCTTAAAAACTAAAAAAATGGAGCCCAATTCAAAATTGTAAACCATTGAATTTGAAGAGGATGGGATGAAGAGTTACCTGGACTAGACAGATTGCGATTCCATTTCTTATTGTTCTCGCAATCACCGTTTGAATTTCGGAGGTACGTCAGTCCAAATTGCACTATTTTAGGTGAAAATGAAAATGACATAGTAAATTGTGATTTTATTACTATTTATAAAACATTTTTAACCATTTGATATAGTTTTATGCTATTATTTTGTCTAATGGACTAATTCAAAAATGGTTTTAAGCTGGTTTTTGTAGTTTCGACTCAATTTTCTTACATATTTCAATGTCATGGTTGGCCGTTTATCTCCTCAGGCAAGTATATTCATAACCTAGCATATAGGATAGGTATTCACTACATCGTGTTGTTTTGCATTATCCTCCAATTACCACTTTCTATGCCTTAGGTAAGAACCCATTTATTGCGATGCATTAACCTCCATCTTCTATCATAGCATCATTAATAAATGGTAGAGGCTTACCAAACATGGGTACCCTAATTAGAACCTCTTTGTCATTTGGTTCCCATGCTGAGATTTTTCTTAGGACCAGGAGTCCATTAGAACTCGACACATGAGTTTACAATGAGTCTCATTTCTCATTCATTCACACACGGCATTATTACCCACGGACTCCCAAAAAATGAGTCTTAGTTAAGCTCTTTTCTGACTTGTTACTAAAAATTGAAAATATTGTCGAGTCATTTGTCCCTTTCACACTTGTTAAAATTGGATTTGAAAGATCACAAGTCTTAGTTAATCTCTTTTTCGACTCGCTATCAAAAATGAAAAGATCGCCGAGTGAACTTGTCTTCTTCACACTCATAAATTGTATTTGAAAAGATGTCTTTTTGGCACAAGTTTACCCCTTTTTCACACCAAGTAGACTAAAACATATAAAATGGACATTTTTCGGCGTTAAATTGTGATTGCATCTCATGCCCTTGCTTGCAGTATTGAGCCTTTAGTCAGTTCTCGCTTTGCATTATAAACTATGGCCCAAGCAGTTTGCATCCTCAACCAAGCAGAGCCTTGTCTATATCCTTCATAATTTGACACCCTATACCCTAGAGGGAACATCACTCTGAGTGTCCATTTCTCACATGCATTTCCTTGCATTGAGCATAGGTATGTTCCATTGCTGGAAATAGTTTTGCTTACTTGCGACACTCGTTCCCTCCTCTGTATCATAACATTCACTTGTTATGAAAAAAAAAAAACAAATACAGGCATGAAGGGAGTACTATATTGTAATTGGCAGCTGTCGTGTCGCCTTTGAACATAGCACAAAGTTATTGAGTCCTTGCGTCATCATAATTTTGGGTTTAGCATGGACTTAGGAAGCTGATCTCATTACATAATTTTTTCTACCGACTGGTTAATCTTCCAGCCACTATAGAGAACATTATGGATGTCTCCTGCATCTAATTGTCAAATCATTAAGTGTATGTTGCTAGAGTCCACCATATGTCTCATGCTCTTATTCAAAGGAAGTCTATCAACATGTGTCAGCCACTCCTCAGAAATCTTGACTTCGCATGTCAGCCATACCCTCAATTTGTCTCAGAATCACATGATACTTTGGTCTTATGCTGCACCCTAGCCCTACTTTCATCATTGATAGGTCACCTTGAACCCAACAATCAACATTTCATCATGGGTTGTTGACTAGGTGGTTTCCCTTGTGTTTGATGACAAGACATCTATTCACACTTTGGGATTCGTGCAGTGTCTTGGATTCCATTAGCCTTATTGGTGGTTTCCTCACCTTTTTCAATAGTTTTCATCACTGGCTACTATTCAGAGGGTCTTTTTCATGTACCAGTTGAATTTAGCACATGTAAAAGACACACAGGGTCATTGGTTCGTGAACATGTTCTTCATCCGATCTCCACCAAATCATGAAGCTTCTGCTTTGTTCCTCGTGCTGATTGATGAGAGATGCCTTAATGCTCTCCTTTCAACGGGTCTCTTTCCATCGACTTCAACTCATGTACTCTAGATACGAGACTTAGAGTTTTATGAGTACCTTGAGTTTTTTAGTCATTAGTGGCAAGCTCTCTCACCATTGACAGATGGGAATACATCAATGTATCTTGATCAATGGATCTCTCAAATGTTCGACACCATCTCCTTTATTCACACTTGTAGAGATGTACTCGGTTCCTTGATACCTACTTTCATCATTGGTAGGTTATCTTGCATTTGTTAACGGTATACCTCAATGACCGGTAATCAAATGATGTCTCATCGTGTTCGACCTCAACTCATTTATTCACATGATGTAGACTTGCACCATTGGCGGATTGTATTGAAGACTTGAAGACATCACTTTGTAGACACATCTTTCTTGATCTGTTGCTTCCATTTCATCGGACCAGTACCTATTTGACTTAAACGATCATGGGAGATCAGATTGTATTCCATGGTATAAAAATATCTTCAGATTAATTTTAAGACGGGTTTCATTGGGCCTTGTTCATGACTATGAAAACTATTGGCATGTAACTGCATTTATATTTGCCTACTCGTGTCCATGAACACTTGTTGGTATATTGTCCACATGAATATGCATTGTATTTTTGGCAGCCATGTATGAAAATTCAGTACATAATGTAATGAGAAGTTGAGCTCGTCCAGCTGGTTCTCTACCACTCTACTTCTAGGTTATTTATAATGTATTTCAGCCATTGCAGATACTCCTCTGATCTCACACATTAGGGGGCATCTGTTATAGCAAGATTTGCCTCACCATTGCTATATTGCACAGAGGGCCTTTTTCCATTTCCCTATGCAGACTTATCAACCCCTTTTTTGATAAATCCAGAGCCAAAATTATATATTTTTCCACATATACACTTCCTAATTGGTTTGCAATATGAGTATACACTTGCTACTCCACTACAGTTCGTGTATATTGGGATTTGTGCCAGAAAATACAAAATGAGGTTGGGTTTCCATGTCACGACAAATGGTCTCTGATCTTTGGCCATTCATATACTAGAAAATTTCTGACTCAACCCATTAGTTTCATTCTGGAGGCTATAAGAGAATAATTTCAAGCTATGGAAAAAGAGAGAGAAAGCATTCAACTTTGAGAGAAAAGTTACTCTGGAAAAATTACTTCATATTGAGTCTGCATCCCTTTTTCCCTCAAGTTGAAACACAGTGTTCAGCCCCCAAGCTCTTCCCTTATTGTCAAGGGGATCTCATTATCTCTTTGCTATGAACTTGTCTTTGGTGGAGGATTGAAGTGGTGGAGACCCAGTTGGAAGGAACTTGGTTTCTTGGTTTCGAACCGTGCCGATACGGAAGTCTGTAATGTTGATACTTCTGTTGATAAATTATTAATAGAAATACTCCTTTCCCATCCTATCGATATCTTGCAAATATATGATTATTATCCATGGGCATGTTTGTAATGTTTATTAATGGATTGTGCTATCTGATGTGCTAACTCATTTTATATACTATCACTATATACTTGCATCGCTTGTTTGTTGAGAAATTCTTACAGGTGTAAAGCTTTGGGTCAAAGTGCTCAACAGTGGAATGACATCAAACAATTGGATTGAAGTAGGCTTCTTCCTCGTATTTCACATTAGTTTATATAGCACATGTTGGAATTGAGTTGATTTCTACAGTCATACTTGTTTGTTGTGGTTTACCCTTGGCCATAGAGAGTTTTTCCCTTGTAACATCCCCCAATCCTCATAATGCATTTCTGATCCTCCTCTGTCAGCACTCCTTGCTAATCTGAGCTCTCCTTTGAGTTCATGAGACTTTGAGACAATATCTCCTCTTCCTTTCCCACTTGGCAAGATGAAATTTCATTTCTTCCCTCCTGATAGTCTGCAATATCTTCCACCGATATCTCTTCCTCATCACTGAGGTTTTCTCCAATATCTGGTTCACATATGTAAACCATCTTCTCTGTGGCATTGAGGTTTTCAACATGCCTTAGCCACCTTGTCAATATTTGTCACTGCCTCTTAGAAACCAACTACTGGAAAAACCACTTTGATTTCTTTTTCAAGGGCCACTCATACTTCCAGTCTTGTTGTGCTTTATGCTGCATCTTCAACATCAACCTATCGAGCTCCTCTCTGATATCCTTGAGCTGTGGGTCCATATCCTCACTTCTCTTCTTCTTAAGGTCTTTTCCTTCACCTTGTCTATGGCCTTTAGTAACCATTTTCCTCTTCTAACTCAAAGAATGAAACTGGTTCTTTTCTTTCAACCCACCTGGTTGTTTGCTTCATCTGATCTGCAACTGAGAGCACTGCTGGCTTTCTCCTACAACCCTCCTAGCTATCTACTAACTGTTGCACACTTGCAAACAATATTCACAGAGCATAAACACTATGTCTTCTTCTCCCTTGCCTATTGTCTATAGAAAAAATAAAGCTTTGATACCACTTGATGCATACCCCACCCTCTCCCACGGTCCGTGCGACCTCTCTATCTAAGATCATTCATAAACAAGGAGTTGAATTAGCTCTCAGGCCCTTGCCGAGTCCTCAAAATCCCACACACACAGGTCCTTTTTTTCTCAAGCAGGTCAAATGCTAGACCCATGGGTGATTTTCTTAAGCCCCTTGTTTAAAACCTTTAAAAAAATCAGTTTCAGGCTCTAGCCCCCTTCACTTTGGCCAACTCCTGATGTGACTGTGGGATATGACTAGACACTACCCAAAATGTGCTAATTTGGAAGCTCCAGGAACTTTGGGATCCGAGTGATATACCTTCCTTACCTCTCAATTCCTCTGAACACATGAACGGGTGAGCTCTTGAACACTGAACGGGATCAACATCCCACAATTCATGAGTTGATCTACGACTCACAAAAGACTTTGAGATTTCAGGCTTCGATGATATTGACTACTCCAACACCTTAATCTCCTGGAGAGCTGAACACTGAATCATATCAGACGATTCTGATGCTCCCACAGATCAACGAATCTCATCATCTCTAAAACTCTAGGCTTCAGGAATTCTCACAACACTTCTCCATAAATATCTTGAAGCACTGAACTGGAAACCTCCGAAGAGCTCAAATCTATGGTCAACGATCTCCTAGCATCTAATGACTAGGATCTTCTCTAGGACTCCGACCTTTGGGAGTACTTGATGCACAACACCACCAATCCTTCATAGCATTGAAATCCAAAGCAATGTGATCAACCTCCACATGTCATTGCAAATAGATGAACAAGATGAACTGTGGCCTTTGAGCCTTCAGGATTTTCCAACCATGTACCCTGCCTCCTCCAAAATATGAACTAACGAAGGGGAAAATCCTTCGTCCACTTGCCCCCCCTTGATCAATGGTCGATATCTACTATGGGATGCCGACCTTTGGGAGTTATCGACTATTAACATGCATAAACCTCCAGAGTGTTGAATCTTCAAAGTGATGAAGGATCACTCTCGATGATCCACGTGTCATGATGGATGGATGGTGTGGATCTACTATGGGGTCCGGGAGTCCCCAACTATCCTTCCAATGAAACCTCCAGAGAGTCATTCCTTCGAACTACAAATATAATGCCATGTGTCCCCTTGATTGGAAAACTGAGATTAAGTACGACCTTCAGGCTTTGGAATTTCTCACACACTACACCTTTATTTCCCCTGGAGTGCCAAGTCTTCGGACTTCAGGATTTGTTTCCATGTAGCTTTCTTGATCAATGATTGAGATTTACTCTTGCTCCCAGCTCTTCGGGAGCTCTCGACTTATCTCTACATAATTATTCCAGAGTGATGTCCCTCCAGAACCCGATATATACTATCGTGATTCAAATATTCAGGTGGATTAAGCACTTCCATACTCCTGATATCCCGGACAACCAATCCTCTAAAATCAATGATCTATTGACACGCATCCTTACAGATGGAAGGTCCCGATTAAATTTAGACTTCAGGACTTTGGGAGGATTTTCCCATCAACAAAAATAACCTGAAATGTCCGATCTTATGAAGTCCGAAGGATTTTAGGGCTTAACACTTGGGAAACTTACCTAGATCAAACGACTGTAGATCTTTGCACCTAGATCCAATGTACAATATTTGTCCTTCTCCTCTGTGCGTTCCTCCTTCCATATGGACTTTAATCCAATGGTATAGATATTCTCCCAAAACTGATCCAATGACTCATGTAGCTTTCTCCTTTGTCTGTTTCCACTCTTTCCTTGTGATGAAGTTTCTCTTCGAGATTGAAATGGCTTGACATTTGGTTCTCCTTCTGCAGGACCAGTGACTTGGTATTTTGTTGTGTTGTACCTGCTAAGCTCGAAACTTGAAACAAGTTCAACCTCTGTACACTCTGTTCTCTTTGTCCTAAGCTCATGAACACTTTTAGTGTGTTCCTTCATCACTCTCTTTTATGCCCTTGAAGTTCTAAAGACTTCAGCCTTATATATTTTCCTGAAAATCTTCCTGCGTGCTCCCTGCACTTTCTCTGAAAACTGGAACTTGAAAGGTTCCCCTCCTCTGCACACCTTGCAAAGACTCTGTGCATGAATGCACTATCTCTCATGAGATTCTAACTCACTCAAATTCAAAGGATTTATTCCCTTTGTTATGTTCAACAATCATTGGCTGTCTATTCTCTCCCTCCTGCGCTTTCCCAACACTTAAACATTGTGTTGGTGATGTGCACTCCTTGCACTCTTCTTCCGAGTCCTGAATTATCCAGGCTCACTAGCGTACTCCTTACGATTTCTCAATACACTCCTTACATAGATTATTCCCTTAGAGTGTTCAGTAAATTTGGTGTGTCTTCCTGGGACAAATTTCCCTTCTGGGTTTTTGAAATGTTTTGGTGTGCCCACCTGACAAGCTCTTCTCTAAAATCAAAAGAGAGTTCAAGTGCACTCCTTGCACTGGCTTCATAGAGTTTTCACTAACTCTGGTGTGCACTCCTTGCACAATCCTAAGATCCCAGAACACTCAGAAACTACAAGAAGAGAATTCTTCTTAATGATGAAAATTGAAACATATAACATTCACATAAAAACACAGTAAAACATCTAGAAACAAACATCCATCAAACAAATAAATACACAGAACTCAGATGCGGGAAAAAATGCTTTTGTATTAAAATCTAAATTCTAATTACACTATGTACAAAGCTAGACTACAACACAATATTCATCTCTTTCTCCTCTCCTCTCTTGAGATATCTAATGCTCTCATTCATCAAATTACTAATGAATTTTGATACAATGATCTTTTTACAAAAGAGGGGCTCCTTGAGCCTTCCTTCTAGCTACCTACTCTTATTAAATTACATTCAATTGCTGTTAAGAAACATCTAGTCTGAATCATATCTAGATCCACCTATCTGTTAGCCATTAAAGGGGACTCTATCCATTACAATAAGTAAACATGTACAATGACACGAGCTCGGCTTTCCTTGAGCCTTCAAACATTTAATTACATTGAATTGCATTAAATTTTTAAATTTAGGTTCAAAATGAGAGGGTTGGTGCCTCTCTTCCCTTGGAATTTGTTCTATCCAAGTGGGAGCATGTGCTATATTTCTAGTGTGTTTGAGGAGTTGGAGCGATGCTCCTGCATCAAGACGTGTCTTGGGAATATTGTGTGAATAAATGAAATGTTTTAGGCACACATGAATGCTATGGAAAATGGTTTATGAACAAACTATATACATGTTATTTGATTTACAATGAAGATTGACATAAATTATGAACATAATTAATTGATTGTAAATGGATTATGAACATCAAATTTATCATGAATTCCTGCCATGTTATAACATTTTTTGCAAATTATAAATCCCCTATCATTTTTTCTCTTCCATTTATTGTTTCATTTCCAATCATTACCCATGTTCAAAGAAAGTAATGGTTGTTCATATGAAGACGTTTGGTAAAATGTATAGTTTGAATGTTTGGAACAACTCGTAAATAGTGGATTATCTATCATATTATGGTATTTCTTCCTTTTTTCCCTTCATTCCCTTTCATCATCCCTTTGCGTGCTCGATTTCTTGGTATTTTTAGAGCCATTGCTAAATCATTTGAAAGAAAAATAATATTAGATGTTTTAAATGCTGTGTCTTGTATATTCACTAATTGGATTATTGATGCATATATATGAGTTTTTTTAGTCACGACAATAACCATAGTGGAAATAGAGAAAATGGGGGTCAAAGAGGAAGAGTGCCTAATGTTTTTGGGCAACAAGGAAGAAATAAAATAATGAGATTCTCAATTCACTTTGATTCCAAATATGAAGAGATCAATAAGTTGGTTCAAACCAGCTATTTGAACATTTATGAACATCTGGCCTTGCCTCCACCTCAAACTACTCTTGCTCCTCCCCTACAACCTCACTCGAGCATTGCCAATTTTCACAAGCCTCCTTTTGGGCCCTTAGTTTTGATGGATAGAAGTTTCACACATGATATTGTAGATTCATTTTGGTAAACATAAGTTGCACAAGATGTCAAGGATAGGGACAACAGACTAAAGAAATAAATATAAAGCAGTTGGAAGGACATCGCAACATCAGTTTTGAGGAAATAAGTTGCAACAATATCAAGAAGAAGAGAGAACTCCAAGGTTCTCAACCAACAAAATCAGGATCAAATTATATATATGAGACCGATATGATTGTAAAAGGGTTTTTGGGATGGAACTGCTGTTGTTATTGTTTGTATTGCTTGAGTAATTCTTATTATCACTCATGTTGTTAGTGTAGCTGAGTTTTGGAGATCCGGGTAAGAATTATACTATCAATGTACCATAGTTTTGTATCAGTCTAGATGTAGAGGAGAAAGAGACTGTAACCTTGTCTCATATTTTATGAGGATCATCCTATGATTGCTTGTGTATGGGAATCAAGCCGTGAGAAGAACCTGATATGATAATATAATTGGAGGCCCAAATTTTGAATATATCCTATGTATTTATTCTTCTGGATGTATTGAATGTTGCTCTGTATTATTTTTATGTCTGATATGCTTAACTGGTTACAGATTCCTTATGAATGGAGACACAACTCTGTTTTCTTTATTATTAGTTAGGAAATGTTCAGAACTACTACAATTTTAATCTATCTTGCACAATACTAATATGAATCTTGATAACTCATAGGTCTGTCTAAGTGTTTTCCTTACCCTTCCCTCTCTTTTTTGTCTCGGTTGCGCTTCGGGTGAGACTTCTTCCCTCTTGGGAAGATGAAAATTCCAATTCTCTATATTACTTCAATACCTTTTGTTGGTAATTGTAAGAGGACCCTGGTCTGAACAATTTTGCGCCAAAAAAATGGTTCCGTTGTTGGGACCTATGTTTTAAAAGGGAATCTGTGAGAAGAATGCTTCCACGAATCTATAGCTTTGAGATTTGGCAATGGTGGGAATGGAATTGTGATTCCTTTATATGGAAGTAAGCGAAGTTGTGAGGTAAAAGTGAGAAGGATACAAGAGATTTGTCTTTTATTCGGAAATATCGAGTGACTAGTATGAGATATTCTGGGTAAAATTTCTGGAAGAACTATTCAAATGGATAGATCAACTACAAGAAGCTCTAGAATTTCAAGAACGTGTCAAGAATAAATGTACTTGGGATCACAACACTTCATCAGTTGGATCACCATATTATGGGAGCAGTTGATTTTTGGGTTAATACAACTCTAGAGGGATACATCATTGAATTTGCAGTCGAGAATCACCAATATTTTTCACAAGCAGAAGAAAATTTCAAGAAAGGTGTGTGTGGAAGACTGTGGATGGAAATTACCCTGTGGATCAAAGAATTGTTTATGGAGGAGGGGATGATAACTATTCCCTTGACTAAGATGGAGGCCTAAATGCCTACGCTTTGGGTAGGGTAATTTTGGGGTATGATCATGAAATGAGAAGGGGAAAGGGTTCTTTGATAGATGGGGGAAGATCAAGAAATGAACAAAATAAATGAGAGAGCCTTAAGGAGAGATTATATTGTTGAGAAGTGGTGGTGTGTAAAGGTAAAGAAAGAAGCAAAGCAGTTCTAGGTACTGTGGAAATAAATTGGATCGAAAGGAACATATGAAAGAAATAGGGAAGAGTTGAGGAAGGTAAGAAGAAATACTAGCCAGTCTAATATTACGACAGAGAGAAGCGTAGAGAGGAAGGAGTACCCAGATGGGTTGAAGAGAACAAGAGTGTGGAGAAGCAAGGGAACATGAAGCAGGTATGGACCTTGCAGGAGACTAAGAAGATTTAGCCCCGATATCAGGAAACATCAGGAATTAGGCAGAGAAGGTTGTTGCAGAGGAAGAAAATGAGATCCCCCAAATCAAATAAACTTTCACAGAAGTCAGTGGAACTAGCCCCAAATAACCTACCCCCCAGGTGTCCTCTATACCTGTGGGAAATTATACACCTCCTACTTATATTATTTCTATTCCATTGCATCCAGTTAGTCAGAATTAGTCTGTTAGTGTAACCACTGGGATCCCCAAGTTTATCACAACTAGGACCGTTAGGTTTTATTCTAATAGGAGCAGTGAGACCCACAATGGATGGAAATATGGGAGGATCGATCGCCCGATACCTAGAATTATGGGGTAAAGGGGACAAATATGTAGATCAACATTGGTTCTTATGTGAAGCCATCTGGAGATCGAGAGGGACTCTTGAAGAAAAAAAGTTAGTAGAGATTCAGACTACCTTGAGAGGTCGTGCTCTCAAATGGTACATGAAGAGTATTGAACCAAGGGTGCAAGGAAAAATGTTCACCCTTGGCCAAGTTTGTTTGAAGTTGATCACTAAATTCAAACTACCTCAATCAAAGAAACAAGCTCTCTCTAAGTTGCGGTAGATTCAACAAAGGGAAGGGGAATCTTCCTGGGAGTACAGTCATAAATTAAAAGATGCTATTAGGAGACTAGTGCATCTAATTCATGAAGATCACCAGAGGGAATGGTACATCCAAGGATTACTACCTTTGACACAAATTTCCTTTAATGCAACAATGGATAGCCACCTTAACAGATGCCTTAGAACAGTCGATGAAGATTGAATCCATGGAAGGTTATCTAAGGAGTCTGAGGATGACCATGCCTCCAGTAGATGCAAATTTATCGAAATTCTAGGGACAATATATGTGCTAATGGAAAATATTCAAGAATTAACCACACCAAGACCATGACGACCTCAGGTTTGGTGCATAGGATGCTACACAGAAGGGAATCTGGAAGATGAATGTCTATGCATGAGGGGAATAAGACCTCCTCATAATCCGATGGGACCCTCTCCAGGACCAATGAGAGGAGTTGCACAAGTATCTCCAACTCCACCATTCCATACAACATGGATGTAAAATACCTTCACAGGCGCTCAAACATATCAGATAACTGAGTATTGTGAGATTTTTTGGATACATGGGTATGTTTCGAGACAACATCCTATTATGCATAAGTAAACTACTACACCCAATAAAATACATTGTGAATTATGCACATCTACGACCCATGCTAAAAATCAATGTAGATTGCTCGAAACACTTGCTGACATATTAGACTAGACAACATTCATAATAAATGAATCCCCTCAAGGACCTAGAAGAGACCAGGGAGGTGGGGCTGGAGGTGGATTCATAGGAGGGAGAAATGGAGGCAGAGGGCTGAGTCGATGTTACAACTGCAATGAACAAGGTCACTTGGCTAGATACTTCCCTCACCCAAGATGACCATGGTGGTCTTGTTGCAGGAATAATGGGCATGCAATTGAAGACTGCCCAAAACTGATTGCAGAATGGGAATATCGGGTTTGTCAAAGAGGAGTTGTTGCACATTATTTTCATCATCCCTATGATCATTAATTATGTAAACCTATCTGTTTCCTTCAAAGGGGTGAGTGGCCTGAGTTCCTAAAGAGAGAAGGGAGAAGAAATTTTCCTGAGAAAAGAAGTTGCATTTTCCTATGTAAAAAACTTATAAAAAAGGAAGTTTGCAGGTTTCTATATAGGCAAGGTGCGAGAATGACCCATTCTAGTAGGTTGCACTATAGCTAGGGTGTGATATGTTCACAGGTTTCTCTATAGCTAGGGTGTGAGAATGCCTACACGTGGGAAAAATGAGTGTTTTCTCGAATCTTCGAGAAGGAGAAACTTCTATGGTGAGGTGGCATCCGAATGGTTTGGATCTTACTCGCTTTCATGATTTAGTGGGATCATCCTAACCTCCTCACCTTATCCTCTTCAACTTATAAAAGGAGAGGAGTTCTCATGAAGAAAGTTATCTTTTGTTGGTTCATGAGCTTGTTCTGGATTGGCTTGGAATTATCAGCTTGGTTGGAGTGGTTTTGAGATTTGCTTTGTCAAGATAGATTGTGAGTGGCTATCAGATCTATAGTTTCAGAATCCTTGGAGCAAGAAGTGTGTGGGGAATGAAGGACAGTTGGAAGGGACCTTACAGCATCAAGGCCATGGTTGTAATCTCTCTTTCACATTTAATATGATACAGTAATATGATTCTTTTCCATAAAGCTATTTTCACTTTATTGTATAATTCCTTGATCATATACATAGATTGACCGTTGAATAGATCGTTCTTTCTTCACTTTGGTTGGTTTGTGTTGTCTTGGTCTTGACTGCATGAGAGCACTGGAGTAAAGTGGGAGCAACAAGGACCATAGGATGCAATAATAAGGTATGTTATTTGTTCTTTCCTCCTAGTTAATTAAATGGTTAAAAATCTAGGGAAAGAGTCATGTTCTATCTTGTTTTTTTCTAGATCCAGGTGGATCTAGGGAGATCGGTTTGTGTTCGCACCTACGGATTTATCCAATAAAAAAATTGGCGACTCCACTGGGGAACGGATTGTTTTCTAGTTAGTCTAGTTTCCCTTTCTTTGATTGCTTGTTTTCTGGTCTTTGAGTCTGTGGGATATCCATCCAAGCTCTCTGGATCTGAAAGTTCACTCAAATTTAGCCCTTTTTCAAATTTTTTCTTGTTTACAGGCATTCTCGCACTGTACCCTTTAGTGGCCTGCGAGAATCATTGATGTTCACACCCTACTATTCAGTTAGGTGCGAACTTCTCGCACCCTACGAATGTCTAGCCTGCGAGAATACCTAATTCTCGCAGTGCACTCTATTGCTAGGCTGCGAACTTGTTTGTGAACATTTTTGGATTGGGTCTGGTCATCTTTTGATGACACAGTTTTTCTTTGATCAACTGGATTGAGATTTTGGAGCCTATATTGATCTACTTACAGTCTACTTGACATCCTTTGAGTTTCTTTTAGCCACTTTTTCTTTATTTTGTTTTGAAGGATTATTCTCTTGCTTTGAGTGTCTTTCAATTACAAAGCATGTGTTTTCTTTAGAATTGTTTAGGGAAAGATCAGATTTCTTCTGAATAGTTTGCTTTAAAAGAGAACTTTTAGTTTGGGTTTCTTTATTTTAAGAAAGTTCATTATTGATTTTAGTGAAATTTTTGAAACAAAAATATTTAATTTCTTGTTTTATATTAGATTGGGGGCATCCTTGCATTTGAAGTAGCAAAATTGCATGACTCTTGGCATTTTTTGATCTTAAATTATGAAAAACATTTCGCCCTCATGGCCACGGGGGGCCATGAATCATGCATTGGTGTTCAATACCTTTTTCTCATTTCTTGAGAATTTCGATATTGGTGAGTTTAATATATTTTGGGACATCGTGCATAGGGGAATGATAAATGTTTTCTCCTTCTCGTAGCATAGCTTTCATCGAAATGAAAAGATTGCATATTCATATCTTTGCATAATTTTTGAGTCGGTCAAAACACCATATTGTCCATGCCATTTTCCTTTTGAGTAACAACAGCCATAAAATAAAGCGCTCATAAAAATTGATTAGACATTTTTATCTTTTCTGGTAGCAAACCTACATTAGATTAGTTGTAGGGCTTTGGAATAGGTATGAAAGACAACTTTCCAAAGTTGCAAACAAACATAGAATCTTGAGTTAGGGAGCGGTTAAATCCACTTATTACATTTTGTCCTGGGAAGCCCTTCTAACACAAGGGTCAATCACGAGGTCGCATTGAGACTGGTAGAGTTACTCACCCAGCTTTGTTGGTCTTGGTGTAGAGGTTGCGTGTATTATGGGGGTCGCTTGAGAGCTATACCCACAATGATGAGTGGAAGCCTTTCAAGTTGATTTCAGGCTAGATACCTTGCCCTTGCGCATGGATCAGACTGTCGACTGTTTCCCCAGGCATCACTGTAGTGATTGGTAACCTTAGTGGCCTATCTCTCTAGGTTCTTTACACGAGGTGACTATGGAGGGGCAAGTCTTCACGGTATCTGGAATTGACGTTGGCCAAACTCACTCGGGATCCTTGGAGGGTATACCCACGATTATGTGTGGGAGCTTGCAACAGGGTGTAAGTCCGTTAAGCAGGTCGTCAACGTAACTTTTCCACCCGATCTATCTCATCCCCTTCTTACTTTGTTCCTGCGACGTTGGATTTCACCACCAACTAGTGCGTTCATTGTGAGAAGGTTTTGTTTGCTTGCTTGCTTACTAGATTTTTAGCATGTGCTATTTGTTTTCCTTTGAGGACTCTATATTAGATTTTTGTTTTTAATGGCGTTAGTTCCAGAAATGACCAATGGAGGAACCTCTGCTCCAGGGGAACCTTTTGTTTTTCCTTCTTATGGAAACATTGGTCCTCCTCACATCGCTACTTTGAGCCTTCCAGGTGTCACGATTGGATTGTCGGTGTGGCTGTTTTCCACTCAGGTAATCCCGAATGTATTTAGTGCTTCAGTCACAAGCACTTCCCCCCAAGAGCATCAACCTCATGTTGATCCTTCACCTTCTTTACCAGTAAGGTCTTCTTCACCTTCTTCGCTTGCAAGGTCGCCTTCCGTTTCATCTTCTTCGTCGAGTGAAAGTTCTGAACCTAGTAACTCGGTGAATAAGAAGAAGAAGAAATGAAAGAATAAGAAGAAGAAAAATAAGCAAGGATCCAAACTTCCAACCACTGTCAAACATGTTGGAAAACAACCAGTTACTGTTAATCATGTTGGGAGTGTTGATGATGTCAAGATCACCCAAACAACCCGTAAGCCCAAGTACCCTTGCAGGCTTTGTAAGGGTAGCCATCTTCTTAAGGAATTCCCTGGTCTACCCAAGGTTATAGAAGTATGGTCTACACATCCTCGCCAACCCACGTCGTTAGCCTCTGAACAACATGCTGACAACCCCCCATCAACCAGTCATGATATGGTTGGGAAGATGAAAAGTAGAGTCAAGTTCTCGTGTATGTTATGCAAAGGGAGTCATCTCACTCACCTTTTCCCTCATCTGGATGATGCCTCAAAATTACTGGAAGACATGACTATTTCACAACCTCAACTTCTAGCTACTTATCACAAGCTTTCTCTCAACCCACCTGTAGTTGATGGAATGATTAATTCGATTCCCTTGTCGGTCAATCCAATTGATCATGTCGTCAATCTGGTCACACCCTTAGTTGAACCAGTTGACAAAGTGGTTGATCCGATACCATCCTCGGTCAATCCCACTCTCACCTCAGAGAGTGAAACCCAAGTGGTCAATCTGTTTACACCTGTCGACCCCATTCTCCCCTTGGAGAATGAAACCCAAGTGGTTGATCTGATCTCATCATCGGTCGATCCTACTCTCCTGCTAGAGAGGAAACCCGATACTGCACATGTTTTTCTCGTTGATACAGACTCTGCCGTGTCGAGGGGTATTCCTCTTTCTCCTATGAGACCCCCTCCAAGTAATGAGGCCATCCATTTTGATTGGGGTGTGCTAACTGGACCTCATCTTCCCTCTTACATTCATTTCCATATTACAGTACAGGTTTGTGGTCGAGACGTTCCTCAGACACTGATAGATGAAGGTTCATCTGTTAGTATTTTGTCCTCTTTTGATTGGCAACCTTTGGGTTGTCCTCCACTTGCGCCGGTTACACAGAATCTGTTGGCTTTTAACATAAGAACTAGTCAACCTTTAGGGACCCTTCCTCAGTTTCCTGTAACTCTAGGAGGGAAAACTGTCTTTATTGATGTCATGGTAGTCCAAGACCCCTTGGATTTTGCTTTACTCCTTGGGCGAGATTATGTCTATGCCATGAAAGCTATTGTCTCTACTCTTTTTTGTGTGATATATTTCCCTCACGATGGATGAGTTGTGACTCTTGATCAACTTTCATTCATTGACCCCACCTGGGTTACCTCCCTGAATGGTTCTTGTATGCAAATAGTATCGCCCCTGCCACAGGTCAATTATGTGGCGTTGTCATCCATGGCTTCAACTTCTAATGACTTAGATCCAGTAGTTGACATGGTAATCTCTTCGATAGGGTTGTTAGAGCATGATCTCTTTACTCCTGTCACGACCC
This sequence comes from Picea glauca, assembly GCA_000966675.3. Classification (NCBI taxonomy): domain Eukaryota; kingdom Viridiplantae; phylum Streptophyta; class Pinopsida; order Pinales; family Pinaceae; genus Picea; species Picea glauca. The sequence continues at coordinate 169,680 of JZKD02S0945565.1, read as the reverse complement.
TCGACATGGTGTCCTTCCAGAGTGTGTTTCTTCCTTCTAGTGAAGACCTCTTGGAATCCATGACCGAGTTTTGTCCTTTGACATGGTGTTCTTCCAGAGCATTGTCCTTTTGGAATTCATGATCAAGGAGAGGTTTAGAGGATAGTTTTTTGCATCTCTGCGGAAACCTCGTTTAAAAAATGAAATAGAGGTCTTTGAGCATAGTTTTCTAATTTCAAGCTCGTTAAAAAATGAAACCACTTCTCAGGATAGTTTTTCGTCTTTGTGACAACCTTGTTAAAAAATGAAACAGAGGATATGAGCATAGTTCTTGTTTCTATGTCAAGCTCGTTAAAAAATGAAATAGTTTTCCCCCTCTCTATTTGAGTCAAGTCCTTCTTCTAGTATTTGAAACTTCATTTCATTCTCCTTTGCAGTTGGATGAAATGAAGCTTGGGGGGCATTTACTTCCAGCCTTTGGACTTCATGCTGAAGTAAGGCCACTAGCTTCTTAAGCTGGGGGCTAAGTACCAACCATGCATTGGGAAGGTGCAAGCATAGTTTCCTATGTTTCAAGCTTGTGTAAAAATAAAACCACTTACCTCAAGCATAGTTCCCTCTGGTTCAAGATTGCGTAAAAATAAAACCAGGTTCAAGCATAGTTTTGTTTAGATTTTAAGCTTGTGTAAAAATAAAATCTATCCCAAGCATAGTTTTGTTTTGTTTTAAAGCTTGCGTAAAAATGAAAACAATCCCGAGCTTAGTCTTTGTTCTTTATCATGCTCATAAATCAATGAAAATGTAACCGAGTATACTTTTTTCACTTTTTGGGACTCGTAAAGGTTATATGAAAAAGGAACCCACTGGAGTTCTCTTTAAGCTCTTTTCATACTCTCTAAAACATGAAAAGATTGCCAAGTGACCTTGTTCTTTTCACGCTCGTTAAAGTATTTGAAGAAAACGTCTGTTGAGTGATAGTTTATCTCTTTTTCGGTCTCATAAGACTACTTTACGAAAAAGGAACTGAGAGAGTTCTCTTTAAGTGTTTTTTAGACTCTATAAACATGAAAAACCCATGAGTTTTCTTTCTTTGGACTCGTTAAATAAACATTGAAAGGCCCATATGGGACCGAACCACTCCTTCCTAGGGTTCGTTAAACATACTCCGAGGGAATCGTATGAAGGATGAGCTTACATTACACGCATATGTTATCCTCCTCAAGATTGCATAAAAATAAAGAGGTACTCGCAAGGAATGGTGGGGGAAAAATTGGGAAAGAATTGTATCTAAACCTGTATTCTGTGGAAGAGTCGCTTTTGAACACGACACCCTTTCACTCGCCTTGTGTCTAGGTTGGAAAATCCACTTGTCTCTTGATCATACTCCTATAAGATTACAAATTCGTCTGTGATCGTTGTTGTTGAGTCAGTGTTTCCAAGACAATTGTCATGTCGTCAATATGTTCAAAAATATGTCCAACCTAGAAAACCTTCTATTGTGTTGGCCATTTCTACAGTCCTTAAAGCCTTCTATTGCGTTAGCCATCCCTGAGTCAGTCCTGAATCACTTGTTACTCTGATCTACATCAAATCTTGTTACTTGTTTCGTGTCATTGATGTGGGATACATTAAGGCCCTCCCGTGATGAGTCTTTTCTTGTTGACTTCAAATCATTATCCAGTAATTAGAATTAGAAACTAATTGGTACCTTGGAAATTGCATGCCTCAATGGTAGGTTTCCTCGCTTTCGATAGTGGGTTTTCATTATTGACCCCTGATCAAGAGATTCTGCCGAGTGTTCGACTTCATCTCATTTATTCACATTCGTTGGACTGTACTAGTGTACCTTGGGAGTCATTGACATTAATGGTGATTTCCCTTGCACTTGTTAACGGTATACACTAATGACCCGTAATCAAGTGGTTTCTACCATGTTCGACTTCAACACATGTATTCACATGGTTAGATTCGTACTATAGAATGGCGGAGATGAAGACCCTGGATATTTTCTAACAGATCTAGGTTGCGTTGGAGTATATTCAGTGTACTGTTACATAGATCCACATTGTATGTCTGGTGGCTATGTTAAAATTTGAGTCTTTAACACATAGATCCACAGTGTATTTTTGGTGGCTATGTTCAGATTTGAGTCATATTGGCATGGATCCACAGTGTATGTTTGGTGGCCATGACCTGTCTTACTTGACATGGATCTTCATATGTTGGCATTTATGCTTTGATTCATTTGTATTCTGAGTATGGGAATGCCTACCTCAGTGATGATATATTATTGTACTGTATTTCCTTCTTTGTTGGCAGGTTTCTGATCGACTGTTCCTTGTTCCCTACACACACTGGACAAAGTATTTCAGTTATCACTCTGTTCTAACTTCATACTTTGGGGGGTTCTCTGTTACACATTATTTTCATCATCCCTATGATTGTTAATGATGTACACCTATATGTTGCCTTCAGAGGGGTCAGTGGCTTGAGTTCCTAAAGAGAGAAGGGAGAAGAACTTTTCCTGAGAAAAGAAGTTGCATTTTCCTATGTAAAAAACTTATAAAAAAGGAAGTTCGCAGGTTGCTATATAGGCAGGGTGTGAGAATGACCCATTCTCACAGGTTTCACTATAGCCAGGGTGCGAGGTTTTCATAGGTTACTCTATAGCTAGGGTGCGAGAATACCTGCACATGGGAAAAATGAGCATTTTCTCGAATCTTCTAGAAGGAGAAACTTCTATGGTGAGGTGGCATCCGAATGGTTTGGATCTTACTCGCTTTCATGATTTAGTGGGATCA
>JZKD02S0945565.1:155928-166850 GCA_000966675.3 Picea glauca | reverse complement strand
GTAATCTCTCTTTCACATTTAATATGATACAGTAATATGATTCTTTCCCATAAAGCTATTTTCACTTTATTGTATAATTCCTTGATCATATACATAGATTGACCATTGAATAGATCGTTCTTTCTTCACTTTGGTTGGTTTGTGTGGTCTTGTTCTTGACTGCACGAGAGCACTGGAGTGAATCAGGAGAAACAAAGACCATAGGATGTGATAATAAGGTATGTTATTTGTTCTTGCCTCCTAGTTAATTCAATGGTTAAAAATCTAGGGAAAGAGTCATGTTTTGTCATGCTTTGTTCTAGATCTAGGTGGATCTAGGGAAATCGGTTTGTGTCCGCACCTATAGATTTATCCAATAACAGGAGCCAATATCATAAGCTCAGAGTTAAAAAGGGGAATCGAGGGAAAACTACCTAATATTAACATCTTTACTCATGGATGAGAAAAAATTGGGGCAGATGCAGACAATCTTCCCAAGATTCAGAAAGTTGTTCCCAAAGATGACAGGTATGACCCTATGAGACAAAAGTTGTTTTTAAAAAATGAAATATAAATATTAAGAGAACCCCTAATCCATAAATAATGGAGAATACCCCTAAATTATCCCTTCAATCTAACCTTGCGCAAGCCCCTAGCTAACCATCGACACCCAAAAATTTCGGAATTCCAAGGAGACACCCTGAATAGTCTCAAAATGTAATCAATATCTAGTTTTATTTGTTCTTTGATATCCTAGGGGATGGAAAAATTACAGAGAAGTTTCACAACACTCTATACCTCATACTGGAAAATGAAGGAACCCCAGAAGAAATATTAAGGACCAACCTCCATGAGAAGAATACCCAGAGAATACAAAGAAGAAAGGTGCAAACATGAAAATAATTTAGGTTAGAAGCCCAACTCAATGATTTTGAAATTAAATATGTCATGCTAGATTTGGGATCCGATGTCAACATCCTACCCAAAAACACCTGTGAAGATTTGGGAAAACCTTAGTTAGTATATTCCCCCATCCATTTGAGAATGGAAAACCAATACTGCATTTTCCCAGTAGGAAGGCTGGAAAATGTGGAAATAGATGTTGTGGGAGTTAAGACCACAACCAATTTTGAGGTAATTGAAATCATGGGAGATAATATCCCTACCCTTCTCTACTCAGAATTGATTGGGCATACAACGAATATGCTATCATTGATCTAAAGAGGGACACCATGACATTTGAAGTAGACAAGATAAAATTCATTCATCCCTTAGATCCATGTTTAGGGCCTAGATATATTGAACCAGTGGACCACAATATGGAATCAGATGCTCTTGACCAATTATACACCATAACAATAAGAACGAGACCAAATTACATAAATCCCACTGTAGATGGATCAATAAGTTGGAGGAGCATACAGTCTGCTGACGAAGATTTAGAGTTAGCGTTTGACAATTGGCAGCAAGGTTCATATGAACGATTATCAAGACGATGAACAAATGTCAGGGCAACAAGATGGATTGGAATCAAGGTCAGAGAACACTGGACATATGATGGTACCTCGAAGGTACTCATTTTTATTGCGAGCATGGAAGATAAAATATCAACGTATCAAAGGATCACCATTCTTGACTTAGCCTTGCAAGAAACCCCCGCTAGATGGTGGGCCACCCATAAAGCCTTGATTACAGAGTGGGAAGAAGCAAAACAAGCCACCCGATGTCGATTCCAAAGTAGGTATCAATTGAAAGAAGAGATGAATATATATTTTCAATATGTACAACTGTTCGATGGATGGTCTGACCCTAAAGTGCATATTGAACATTGCTTAAAGAAGTGGATAGTTGCAGAAATACTCTCTCACCTATGGGTTCAAGTATTTCTCCATTCGTTGGGTCCAATCCCAAAATACTGGTATATACATGAGGATACTAGAAGACAAATAGACTATTGACAGACCTTACAAGACCAATTTTGCAAGGACTTCTTCTTTAAAAGTAAGTACCCTGAGCTCAACAGAGTCCTTCAAAGAATCAGGGAAATTCTTTTTACTGACTTTTGCAAAGAGAGATCAAGTCGAGTAGTATGTGATGACCATGTTCATTTGCTTCAGTCTAGTATGAGCCTTGAAATTGATAAGATGGATTTACCTTGCTGTAAAGTTGAGAAAGAATTGGAAAAACCCGATGACTTAGAAGAGCTTCAAAACTTAAACATTAAAGAAATGAAAGGAAATAGAAAGATTCAGGATACTATACCTAGTCACACCTATAGTTCCTATAACCATCCACTAAAGTTACAAAAAGTTAATATAGTGAGTGTAGCACATCCTAAGATAGCTTCTATAAGAGATTAATGAACTATGAATGAAGTACACAACCTGTTACGGGAGTACGAGGACTTGTTTCCAAAAATGTTCTAAAAAATGAAACATATAAAAGGATCCATTGGAGAAATGAAAATCAAGTGGAAACCTAGCTCAAGACTTGTGAAGCACATGACATACCACCTTAATCCTAGACTAAAAGAGAAGGTCAATAAGGAAGTGGAAAAAATGCTTGTGGCAAGACTTATTTTCCCAATTGAAGAAGTAGAGTGGATTAGTGTTGAAATAATGTAACTGGAAAGAGTATTCTAATTATTATTGATGTATTATTCATTAGATCAATCCCCTTTTGCAGATTGGTCAAACCCTAATTGTAATGGGCTAAATGAAAATTCGGCCCCATAATATATTAAAGTGGTTATAACCACCTAGAATATATTAAAGTGGTTATAACCACCCAGATTGAGAAGTCAGCCCTGCCAGTGAAAATACACCTCACTCCAACACCTGCGAGATTGTATAAATAAAAGAGGCTAGCACCTCATTTGGACACACACTCACTTGATGATCAGAGCGCAAGTCTGGAGCTGTAGTTGGAGAAGAAGAGAGAGAGAGAGAGAGGCACATTCTCTAGAGAGGACTTTCTATATTTGTTTGAGTTATCTCTTGGCATTGTATTGTCTATCTATATTAAGGAAGTTTTTGTTGGGTTTTCTCCCCCATGAGGGTTTCCCAGGATAAATTATGTGTCTCTTGTGATTGTGTATTTCTCAATGATCCTATTTATGCTATGGTTATATAATGAAATAAAATAAACCTAATAATATATTAAACCTTAACATGGTATCAGAGCTAAGCTGAAGAGAGCATCTTTCAAAAGAGAGAGAAAAATGTCACTGTTTCCGTACATGCAAATTAGAGCTTTTTATTGAAGAAGAGTTTCAGCCTCAAAACCATCTAGAAAAGTGCACCCTAACCCAAGGATTTCTTTGGCACCTTCAGTGCACCTTTTCAATGGGTAGATCTCCCAGAAAGTGAAACCCTAGTTTTCATCGGTACTAGAAAACCAGAAGTACCAGAAGTACCAGAAAACCAGAAGCACCAGTCCAGAAATGCACTGGTCAAGTTTGAGGGGGTAAAAGTTGGAGTTTCAGAAATTCAACTGCACCAATTTACTCACCTCAGCTCAACGCATATATCCCCTGGATCAAAATTTCAAAATTTGAAGTTTGAAAAATTAGGGTTTCCTCATAAAACCCTAAGTTGCAGTTGCAATCTCAAAACCAGTTGTAGTATCAATTGCAGTTGCAGTACTAGTTGAAGTATCATCCGTAGTACCAATTGCAATCACCCTTGAATTTTTTAAGAGTTGGTGATCATTTCCGCTGCTACTAGATGGTGCCACTACCTGCAAATTCTATCAGAGGTATGTACTCACATATGTTTAAATTTTTAAGCGTTAAGGGGTATTTGCAGAAGAAGGGATCTATTTCCATAGATCCATAAGGATATCAAGATCCAACACATTCAGAAGAATAATGCAACTCAGGTTTGATTATTTTGATATACATCTAGTTGTTATGATAGTGTTGCATGTTGAAGCTATGACCATCATACTAACCTTTGGTCAAAATATTATATGGATTGAAGTAGTGATCATAGAGCTTATTCTCTAACCCAAGCTTATGTCAAGATAGCATATTGTCCTAGTACAGAAGAAAAGTTGAAGAAATCACTTGTCATATTGAGTGAAGGAGACTTGGAAGAAAAGAAACACACTCATTCTTGAGAAAAAAACTCCAGGTTCTAGGTTTGAATGATTAAGTTGCTAAGATTCAACACATGCAAGTGTCAAGAAAACACTATAGTTCTTGGTAGCATGTGAACATATTGAGATAGATTCTTAATGTATTTATTTTCCTGCTACAACTAACATATCCTCTAGGAGAAACCTCTTGTGTTAGTTCCAGGTTTCCATGGAGGAATGGTTGATCACAACACTATAAGAGTGTTGACCTCATTTCATATTGTATTTCTTACTTTTGATTGTTACTTCAGACAGGTCACATGCGATATCTTTAAAGGAGCTATTGCAATGATTACTTGTGCTATTGTTTTATCTACTACTATCAAAAGAGTATTATTATTGCTTGTTGACCTTGTTTCAGGTCACATGTGATAACTTTTAGGAAGCTATAGTGAAGGTTGTTGAAGGCAAGATATTATATGAGACATGAAGAAGACTATGTACATGACCATATACACTCATCTACCAAAGAAGATGAAGAAGAAGCTATCTCTTGAGATTCAGAGTATCTCATATGAAGATTGATTGAAAGGAGTATAAGGCTCCAAAGATGACTGAACATTAGAACGGGAAGCATAACTTGTTTGAAACCTGACTTTGTCTTTCACATCTAGACTTGGTATTCAACACCAAGTAGATTTTATAAGAGATGATGAAGTCCTTATAGACTCAGAATAAATCGAGAGTAATCCTGATCTCAGAAAGTATCATATGAAGAGTCAAATTCCATGACTGGGAGACAGATGCCGTGAGAAGACTAGATCTTAGCTTCAGAAACTTATAGGAGATAGAAATATCCTGGGAATATTCCCTTGTTTCAGTGACAAATAAGGAAGCTAGTCATAAAGACTAGGATATGGATTCTTCTGTGAGAAGAGAAGTCAGTATTGACTTACAATATTGATCTATACAGATCAAACATGTCACAGATATACAAATCCTAATGTATGTCTAGAGGATTCTCCTAACAAAAGGGAGAAGACTATGACAAGACACTTATTGAAGAAAATTTTCCAGTATTTATGAAGAAAACCAAAACAACCATGATTCATATTTAGTATGAGATGCAGGGGGAGCAATCCCCATATTTAAAATTGAGTGGCAGTTGGTGCAGTACATTAGTTGGGTCATGGAGACATGACTACAATGAAATATAGAGTTACCCACATGAAATAAGAAGTGCTATCTTCATTATCAGTTATTGAGCCACCCTTAGTTTCAGATGAAGTTGTTGTCATTATAGAAGAAAAGGATTTACTCTCATATTTTAGCATCCACAGTGAGGATGAAGCAATCATTCTCAGCCGTAGAGAAGGTGCAGGTGCATAGTCCTAGTTCTAGAAGGAACCGTTGCAGAGGGAGTAGAGGACATACTCCCAGACAGTGAGATAGATAAGTGTTTTGTAGAAAGCACATAGAGAGAGCACGTGATTGTGTAGATTGAGTTGCAACTAAGCAAGTGTACCAAAATGGTACAATGTAATGAGAAAAATTGATTTGAATATTGAAGATAGAAATACTCATGTCTGCCAGTTGAGGAAGGATATGTATGTGTTGAAGCAAGCTCCTATAGATTGATATTGCATAGGATAGATATTTTTCTGATGAGCTTGGGCTTTACCAAGAGTAAAGATGATTCTAACATATACTTCAAGGTTATGAATGGTGAGCCAGTGATATTGCTTCTATATGTGGATGACTTATTCTTAACTGGAGAATAAAAAATCATCAATGAATGTAAGAAGAAGCTCGCTTCAGAATTTGAGATGAAAGAACTTGGCCTAATGCATTATTTATTAGGTCTTGAGGTGTGGCAGAGACCAGAGAGAATCTTCCTTAACCAAGGGAAGTATGTAGTGTAAATCTTGAAGAGATTTGATATGTTGGAGTGCAAGTCCATGAATACACCCATGAAAATGAAGCTGAAGCTTCTGGTCGAAACTTTGTCAGAATTGATTGATGCCACGTTGTATAGATAGATCATTGGATTGTTGATGTATTTGATGAACACTAGACCAAATATCTATTTTGACATGAACACTTTGAGACATTTTCTGGTAGAACCCATACATGTTCACCTAGTTGCTGCAAAACATGTGATGAGGTACCTTAAGGGTACATTAGATTATGGTCTCAGTTATGATGGAGATCATAATTTCACACTGAGTGGGTACACTAATTTAGATTGGGCTGGAAGTGTCTTTGACAGGAAGAGCACTTCAAGATGCTATTTTAGTTTGGGATCAACCATGATCTCATGGCAGAGTAAGAAGCAATCAAGAATTGCTCTTAGTACAACGGAAGAATAATACATTGTTGCATGTTCTTCCAGTTGTGAAGCCATATGGCGTCGTAAGTTGTTGACTGGTCTATTCAACCTAGATATGGAAGAAACCACGATCCTATGTGATAACTAGAGCTGCATAAAGATGACAAAGAATCCTGTATTTCATGACAAGTCAAAACACATAGAGATCCGACACCATTACATCCATGACATGGTGCAGAGAGGAGCCATAAAGCTCCAATATGTTAGCACAGATGAACAAGTTGCCGATGTGTTGACCAAGCCTCTATCTCATGTAATGTTTGAGCAATTTCGAGATAATATCGGTATAGTCCAAAAGGATCTCCCTCGTTAGGGGGAGTAGTGTTGTGTTGATATGCCATCCTAGTGTTGTGCTTCCAGCTTAATTTCTGTGTTGAGATGTCAGCCTAGTGTTGTGCTTCCAACTTAACTATTGTGTCGAGATGCCAACCTAGTGTTGTCATTCCAGCTTAATTTTTGTGTTGAGATGCCAACCTAGTTTTGTGCTTCCATCTTAATTGTTGTCTTGAGATTCCAGCCAAGTGTTGTGCTTCCAGCTTAATTGTTGTGTTGAGATGCCAACCGAGTGTTGTGCTTCCATCTTAATTGTTGTGTTGAGATGCCAATTGAGTGTTGTGCTTCCAACTTAATTGCTGTGTTGAGATGCCATGCAAGTAATGTGCTTCCATCTTAATTGTTGTGTTGAGATGCCAACCGAGTGTTGTTCTTCCAACTTAATTGTTGTGTTGAGATTCTAGCTTAATTATTGATACCAGCTTAATTGTTGTGTTGTGATTCCATCTTAATTGTTGTGATGATGTGCCATATTAATCAATGTGATGATGACCTCATGATGATGACATGCCAACCTCATGATGTGATGATGTGCCAACCTCGTGCTATGATGATGTGCCAACTTAATTGCTGAAGACTCTCAACCTAGTGCTGATGTTGATGATGCTCCAACCTTCGTGTTGTGATGTTGTTATTGTTGATGATGCTCCAACCTTTGTGTTGTGATATTGCTGCTTTTGATGTTGTATCAAACTTGTGCTATTATAGATGATGATGATGTATTGGTGTTATACTAATCCATGCTGATTTAGTTTATGATGATGATTCCACTTCAACTTCCTACTGAATTTGATGATGATGATGCCACTTCAGCTTCTTGCTGGAGATGATGCCACTTCATCTTCTTGCTAAAGTTGATGATGATGCCACTTCAACTTCTTGCTGAAGATGATGATGATGATACCACTTCAGCTCCTTGCTGAAGATGATTATGATGATGATGTCATTTCATCTTTCATGCCGAATATGATGATGTTACTTTAGCCTCACATTGAAGATGATGATGATATTACCTTAACCTCTTGCTGACGAGGATGATGATGCCATTCCAGCTCTCTGTTGTAAATGATGATATTAACGATGAGAAAAAATTTCGATGATTTATAGATATGCCAATCAATGTTCCAAGATGTTGTTGATGATGATGCCCTCTCTCTCACCTAATACTATTGTAGAATAAACTTCTTGTTAAGGGGGAGTGTTAAAATAATGTAACTGCAAAGAGTATTCTAATTATTATTAATGTATTATTCATTAGATCAATCCCCTTTTGCAGATTGATCATGTTGGGTATTGTAATTGACCAAATCCCCTTTTGCAGATTGGTCAAACCCTAATTGTAATGGGATAAATGAAAATTCGGCCCCATAATATATTAAAGTGGTTATAACCACCTAGATTGAGAAGTCATCCCTACCAGTGAAAAGACACCTCACTCTAGCACCTGTCAAATTGTATAAATAAGAGAGGCTAGCACCTCATTTGGACACACACTCACTTGATGATCAGAGCACAAGTCTGGAGCTGCAGTTGGAGAAGAAGAGAGAGAGAGAGGCGCGTTCTTGTGAGAGGAATTAATGCATTTGTTTGAGTTATCTCTTGGAATTGTATTGGCTATCTATATTGAGGAATTTTTTGTTGGGTTTTCTCCCCCATGAGGGTTTCCTAGGATAAATGATGTGTCTCTTGTGATTTTGTATTTCTCAGTGATCCTATTTATGCTATGGTTATCTAATGAAATACAATAAACCTAATAATAGCTTAAAAATTAACAATTAGCCCCATAGTTATCCAGAGAAAGAAATATAAAAAAGACATTTGAGTCTATGTGGACAACAAAAGTGTGAATTTTGTATGTGTGCATGATCCATTTCTGACACCTTTCAGTGACGAAGTGTTAGATCAGGTTGTGGGAAAATAATCGTATTCATTTACAGATGGATTCTTAGGGTATCGTCAAGTCAGAATCATAGAGGAAGACAAGAAGAAGGCCACATTCATAACATAATGGGGATCATTCACATATAATGTAATTCCCTTTGGCTTAAATAATTCCCTTGTAGTCTTCTCTAGGATCATAATAGCAACATTTCGAGAGTTCATCGACAAGTTTGTAGAAGTCTACATGGATGATTGGAAGATATACAACCTATTAAAATACCATGTAGGGATACTCCAATTAGTGTTTGATAGATTTCTTGAATTGTAGATATCTTTGAATATAAGGAAGTGCATTTTTTGTGTACCACATGGAAATATTCTAGGCCATATTGTATGCAGAGAAGGAGTCTTGGTAGACCCAGCTAAAGTTGCGATCATTCTGAACATGTCACCACCTTCAAGTGCTAAACTATTTCACACTACACTGGGACATACAAGATATTACTATAGGTTCATCATAAGATATGCAACTATCACTGCACCTCTAGAAAAATTGTTGAAGAAGTTCGAACTATTCCGGTGGACACTAAAGTGTGACAAAGCATTCAACATTCTTAAAGAAAAACTAAGTACTCCACCTATATTGATATTTCCCAATTGGGAAATTGAATTCCATTTACATGTGGATGCATCAGGCATTTTTCTAGGAGTGATTCTAGCACAACCATGTGAAGGAAATATGGACCACCCTATCTATTTTTCTAGAAGAAAACTTTCACAAGATGAACACAAATACACAAACACTTAAAGAGAAGGTCTAGCTATGATTTATGCATTACAAAAGTTTAGACACTACTTGTTAGGCTCTCATTTAATTTTTTTTACTGATCATTCAGCATTAAAGTACCTAGTCAATAAACCAGTACTTGAAGGAGGGATTTGCAGGTGGCTACTGATATTTCAAGAGTTTTTATTTGAAGTAATTGTCAAACCAGGAAGATGCAATGTGGGTCTAGATCACCTTTCCAGGTTGGAATCAGGGGAAAGTGGTGGAGCAATGGATGATCAACTCCTAGATGTGGACCTATTTCGAATTGATACCATCCCAAAGTATCTTGAAGACATTGTTGTCTTCCTCAGTACAAAGACCTACCCAAAAACTTACTCTGCAACCCAAAAGCGACATATGGTGGTTCGTATAATAGAATATCAACTGATTGCGAGACAACTTTACGAATTGGAACTAGACAACATCCTTAGGAGATGTGTCTTGAACCATGAAAGGTAAGATATCCTATGGGAATTCCTCAATGGAGTTGCGAGAGGACATGTTGGAGGTAAAGCTACTACACATAAGGTACTTCAAGGAGGATTATGGTGGGATACATTATTTAAATATGCTAAGGAGTATGATAGATCTTGTGACATCTGCCAAAGAGTAGGAAAGACATCATGAAGAGATGAATTATCTCTTCATCCAGTTAGGGAAATTCATGCATTTGAAAAGTGGGATATTGATTTTATTGGACCGATCAAACCCCCGACTAAGCACTCAAAGGCCTGATACATCATTACCACAATTGATTACCTCACAAGATGGGCTGAAGTAGAGGAAATTCAAGACTGTTTGACATATAGAGATTCTAGATTTATCTTCAAGAACGCCATCACTCAGTTTGGATGTCCTAGAAGTTTGACTAGTGATCAAGGTAGTCACTTTATCAGCAATACAATCACAAAATTGACAACAAAATTCCTTATACAACACCATAAGAGGAGTCCCTACCATCCATAAGCTAATGGTATGGTGGAGGCATTCAATAAAATTCTAGAAAGAGGAATGAAAAAATTATGTTGTGTAAACATGGAAGATTGGGATGATATAGTTCTAGTAGTATTGTGGGCTTACAGGACTACCCTGAAGAAGCTACATATGTATACTCCATTTCAGTTTGTTTATGGGAAAAAAGATATTTTACTTCTAGAGTTTATTACCCATAGTCTCTATATAACACATTATACACACATGGCATATGGTGAATCAGTTTCACAGAAGATTGAAGACTTGAAAGAACTTGAGGAAGCAAGATTTCTAGCAGATTTTCACCAGACAATTGAGAAAGTGTTAAGCCCTAATGTTGGCTCATAACCCCTTAATTGGGGCATATTAGATTAGTAATGCTATTTTATTTATGTTGGATTTAGGCCATTAGTTGTAATTTAGATTAGTAATGTTATTTTAATTATGTCGGCTTTAGGCCAT
>JZKD02S0945565.1:130541-145345 GCA_000966675.3 Picea glauca | reverse complement strand
TTATTAATTATTATTTACCCTTATTATAAAATAAAGTTGTCCTCTCCTAAATAAAGTTATTTAACTTTATAACAAAAGGTATTTGAACCACTTAAACTAATTTTTGAAGACAAAAGGAGGAGAGCAAGAGAAAAAGAGGATATGAGAAACTTGAGAGATACACTTTTGATAATGTTTTCTCTTGCCTCAAGTGAGAATATCTATTCATTCATTCATTTATGAGTTTCTTTATAACTAAGTTATCTTGTTGATAACAGAGTTATTCTGAAAGTGGAAAATAAATGAATGAGAAGCATTGATTATTGACATGCTCCAAAGGTCATTCATTCGTCTTGAAAGTATGTTTATTCTTAATTAGAAGTTCTGAATTTAGTTTCAATGTTGATTAATGCTAGTTTTTGAAGAGTCAAGACTATGATGCACTTGTAGCTTGGATTGATCCAGTTCAATTTTCAGTCTTAGTATTCTTCTTTTGAGATACCAATTGTCTATGTATGAGTTAAATTACATCTTAGACTTCTAAGTCTATTTCTGATCCAAATCCTCTCAGGGGTTTGTAAATAAAAACTTGGTTGTAATTCATAATGATATCAATAAAATCATTTGCTGATTTCTTCTCATTCACGGGATTTGTTGTGCATTGAATTTTCAAATTTATGTTATCTTGCATTACTTATTGAAATGTTTATAAATTACATTTGCAAGAAGTTTTTCTATTTTAAAACTTATTTTACATAAATCATATAGATTTGATAATAGCATAATATCCAAGAACATATTTCTTGAGGTATCATTGGTATTTTTGACAGGATATAATCCGAGGATGATAATCCCACCTATCTCACCTAGCTTAGCGAGATTCGAAAATGATTGAGTGAGGATTTTTCCACTAATCCCATCAATAGGAGCCTTTGAGAATATTGGCATAACCTTTAGGATTTTCTTCATTTTCCTTTTTTGATGTCTTTGTGACCTTAGTGCTTGTATCTCCCTCGGGGGTCTTTTGTTTTTCATTGTAGCCAAGACCTATCTTGATGAATGGTGACTTTTGGAAACTGAGAATATTATCTAATATTTTAGTACTCTTTCCAAACTTTAAGATTCTATTCATTTGATCAATTATTTTCTCTAGATCATTTCTTAAGGAAACTATTTTAGCTTCTAGATTCTCACATTTTTCTTCCTTTTCTTTCAAATGGATTCTCACCACTTATTTTGTCCTTTTCGCCTCTTCTAGTTGTGTCTTTAGGATGATACCTATTTTTTATATTTCATCAAGATCATGGTCCTTCTTTCAATATTTATGCAATTGTTCTTTTTTCTTTTTATTCTTTCCCTTGAGTTTGTCTATTTCTTCTAAGGCACTAAGTTTTTTTTCTTCCAGATTCACTTCCCCATTAATGTCTTCTTCTTCTGAATATGTTTTTTCTTTCCAATTGTCTTCATTTTATTTATAATTAGACTTTTAAATCCATGGCTATGAAGAGGAATTATTCTTTTTCAATATTTGAAACATATCCATCACTTTCTTCATACGAGCTACTATCCTATCTAGAGTAAAAAGTCTTCTTCTTAGTATATTTTCCTCTTTTGTGTTTATGAGGTTCACTTTTACTGTTATGTTATTTTTTATCATTACCGTCCTCATCATCACTATATTCCCTTTTTTCATATCATGGACATTTAGCAACAAAACGTCCTACTCTACCACAATTAAAACATTTGAAGGGTAGTTTACCTTTGTATTTTCCAGATCCTCTTTTTAGATTTCTCACAAATTGTGTTTCTTCTATATTTGATTAATGGATGGAATGATAAAAAAAATTGTGTCCTTTTGTCTTCTTTGATGCTTTGAAATCTGATTCCTTTTGACTTTTATTTTTCTGTCCTTATCTCATATGTAGTGATAATCCCATGCAACTCATCCATCATTAGTTTCTCTAGATCCTTCATTTATTCAATGGAATAAAAGTTGGCATAAAATATTAAGGGAATATACCTTAGAAAATTTTCCATAATCATTGGTTCTTCAACCTTCTCACTAAGTCCTCTGATGGCGTTAACAATCTCATCCACTCGAAGGAAATAGTCTGCAACATTTTCTTTGTCTTTCATTTTCAAACTCCTGAACTTTCTTCTATGAGTTTGGAGATTTTCCTTCTTCACCCCGTCATTTCCTTCATAGATGTTTTGAAGTTTGTCCCAAATATATTTTACCGATTCACAATGCATCACCTTGACAAATTTTGATTCCGATAGACCACACAAGATATCATTCATAACTTTTGCATTATGTTCACTAGCCTTCTTCTCGATATTACCCGTTGGTGGATCTTTTGGGGATGTATACCTAATCATGATTGATTGTAAAATATCAAACCCAAGAGCCATTATATAATTCTTCATCCTTATACTCCAAAATACACATTTTGTTCCATCAAATAATGGATCCCTATTTGTGGAGAAACCTTTTTGACTAGTCATGTGTGCTCCCTAGATCTACCTTCCAATGGTTAGATTGTTTATGAAGAAATTTACTTTGATACCAGTTGTTGAACTTATGCTTATACTTATGGGGGGGGTGGTGAATCAATATAAGATACTTTTTACTTTATTTAACCATTCATCAATCATTCATTAGCACATATAAACTCAAATAATAATTCACATAATTTAACATGGAAACCCTTGTGGGAGAAAACCACAAAACATATATTTATAAATGTCTATAGGAAATGACCTACTGTTAGAAGTATTGTAGGCACCAACCTACTAGAGACACCAATATAATTAGATGAGAACCAACTCAACAATATATTGTGATGGCACCAACCCTCTAGAGACACCAATATCCTTAGCTGAGAACCAACTTAGTAAGATATGTATAGGCACCAACCTAAGATCTTCATACATAGAGTACTTATGACTTCATATTCATGCTTCATACCTCATGTATTTCATAGTTTCATCATACCCTTAAATTTCATGCTCCAACACCTTTCTTTACTTCATATTCTAAAAATAGATTCAAACCCTAGTCAAATTTATCCTTCATGCCCTACCGAACCTCATAGCATAATTCCCAGAATATATCCCAGACTGCAACTTCACAACCTCAAAATAACTCACTTTAAGACATTATAGACCTTATTCCTTCATAGAGTACCCTTAAAACTCCAAGAAAAATTCTCTTGCACACCTTTAGACCCAAAAAATATTCTCCAACTTCTCTTGCGCACCTCAAACTTGGTCTTCTTTCTTGGATGTTCTTCAAATGTGCACATCTATCCTGTATTTATAATGTTTCTATGCTCAATTTTAGGGCCGACCTGAACTTTTTGGTTGGGTTGTCTGACATGAAAAATCATATATCCTCATTCCTAAGGAGTTAGAGGGAGTGCCATATACTTTTGGAAAGGTATCAAAAAAAAATTTCCAACCATATAACCTATGCATGCATTTGATCTAGGTATTTAGAGTAAAAATTCCTTTAAATATAAGGTATCCAAATTGAGCATAAAAAATCCAAAAACAATATTTCCAACAATTTCCATATTTCAATCTTTATCTTGGACATATGTCGTCTCCCCTTGTATTTGAAATCAATTGAATAATATTTCCAACACACATTTCTATCCATATACAAAATCTATGGGTGAAGGTGGAAAATATCCATAGCAAGTTTCAAAAGGCGTCTTACCAGTAGAAGTGTGGACTAATTTGTTATAAGAGTGTTGTATATAGATTAGATTTTCATCCCAGATCTTTAGATGCTTTTGATTGTAACCCTTCAAAAGTTGCACCAAAGTTATATTGAATACTTCTTTGTTCCCATATGTTTATGGATGGAATGTTGTAGACCTCTGGAGCTCAATGTACATCTTCTCCCACAACGTAGTCCATAAGGTACTGAGAAATATGGTGTCCCTGTCCGAGATGATGCTCCTTGGTATCCCAAAGTGCACCCAAACTTGTTCAAATAACACATTTGTTGATTCTTGTCCCTTGATGGTATTTTTATAAGGCATGAGAATGCACATTTTGTAGAACTAGTCAACTACCACAAATAAATATTCATAATCCTTCCTGGTTGTTGGTAAACCTTCCATGAAATCCATGGAAATACTTTCCCAAGGTCGAGTGGGTACATGTAAGAGATGGTATAGACCTTGCTTCCTATTAATGGGCTTGTTGGTACAACAAACAATACATCTTCTAATATACCATGCTAAATCTTCTTGCATTCTGGGCCAATACACATACCTCTGTAAGTTGAAAATTGTCTTCACAGCACCGGAATGTCCTGTAACCTTGGAAGTGTGAGCCTTTTTGATAAGATGTAGTCATTAACCTTTATTGACATAGATATTGTAAATATTGTAGAGTAAACTATTTTGGAAATAAAAGTCATCCTTTTCGTCACCTTATTCTATATGAATTTGACCTTGTAGCTACCAAAACACTTCTTTAAGTTCTCATCTTCTATGTATGCCTCTCTGTATGCATCATGGGTAAAATGATTCATGTGAATTAGAGTTCCCAAAGCTGTAATATTGGATTTTGGTAGCCTCAAAAACATGTTTGTCAACTTGTTTGTGCTTCCCTTCTTATACTTGATGACTAGATGAAATTTCTATAAAAACCCCATGTAATTGTAATGCCTAGTCTGATGTAGCTTACTCTAGGCTTGCAAATACTATAGTGGATGGTGATTTTTGTGGATTATGGTATCCTTTGCCATAAGATAGTGCTTCCACTTATTGAAAACTTGAATCAGGGCATAGAGTTAATTTTCATAGGTAGGGTAGTTGAGAACTACCCCATGAATTGTTTTAGAATGATAGCATACATGCCTTCCTCCTTGCATTAAAAATACTACCATGGAATACCCGCTTGCATCTGTCTCCACTTCGAAGGGATTTTTCAAGTTTTGTAGAATGAGCACTAGTTCTTGATTGATCTTTATTTTATTCTCATCAAAGGCCTTCTACTAATTCTCCCCCCACTAGAAATTCTTACCACTGGCTATTATGGTGTGGAGTGGTGCAACTACAACTGAAAATGAAGCTATGAAATTACATAGGTATTATGCTACCCAAACAAAACTCCTAACTTCAATGAAATTTGTAGGAACTATTCATTTCATGATGGCCTCCATATTTGTAGGATCTATCTTGATCTCCCCTCCACTGATCATATACCCCAAATACACCAAATATTACTGAGAAAAATCACATTTCTTGAGGTTAGCCAACAACTAGTGCTTATTCAGAGTCTCTAACACCTACATGAGATATGAGATGTGCTCCTCCTAGGTAGCACTATAAACCAATATATCATCTAGATAGAATATAAGAAATGAATCTAGATATGGATGTAAAAAATCATTCATCAGTCTCATAAATGTAGCTATTGCATTACATAAACCAAATGGAATGACCAACCATTCATACAAACCTTGCATTATATTGAAGGAAGTATTCCAGGTGTAATGTTCCTTGACATGTACCTGGTGGTATCCCAATTTGAGACCCAAATTGGTGGAATATTTTATGTGCTGCAACTGATCTAACATATCATCGATTCTGGGTAGAGGGTACTGATTTTTTAGTGTGATATTGTTCAATGATTTGTAGTCAATACACATTCACCAAGTCCCATCCTTCTTTGGTAAAATTATGATAGGTGACCCACAAGGTGAGGTGCTTGGTTGAATCACAAACTGCTCCAACAACTACTGCAACTGATTATTTACTTAATTTTTTTCCAGAACAAATTGTCTATACAAACCAATATTTAGCAAGGGGGAGTCTCACAATAATTGGATTTTGTGCTCCACTTCTCTCTCTTAGGTGGTATCCCTTTAGGATCCTAGAAACACTCCCCTATATGCCTTTAGCAACTCCAATTCATGTTTCTTCTCCTTAGTACACCTTGTCAGGGATGTATTTACTTTTAACGACTCTTAACTAGATTGATTTTCCCTTACGAGAAGTAAAACATATTTCTTACTAGAACTAATCAATGTCTTGCCTTGATTGGCACTTACTGGTGAAATTTTTTATTTTCCTTTGTGCATGTTGATGATGAAGGATTTCCTGTCCTTGATGAGGTGGTATTGGTTGTCTCCCTACGAAGATAACATCTCTCATATACATGTAGGGGATTCTAAACACTACTATGTATACATCTAGTGGTACTATGTCCATTTCTACTTCATCTATAAAATCAACACTTACAACAAATTTAAACTCGCATTGCTTTGTTGCCTTGATCTATGCATCCTTGTTTACTCAACCCAATGGATAGGGGATAAGATGATCATGAACCTCCAATCCAATCTTGTTGACCAAATCCATTGCTATGAGATTATCCAGTGAACTAGGGTCAAATAGAGCATCTATCTTGGTCTTATTGACCTGAACATTGATGTGAAAGAGCTTGGTCATCTCCTTGTCTTCTTGGTGGTGAAGGCTACTCAGATTCATCTATTTTTACACATATTTGCAGATAATATTTTCATCAACATCAGAGCTGATTTCAAGTTAATTGCTCGAATATGTGGCTAGAAGGTTCTTTTTCTTTCCATCCTTCTTACAGTTCTTCAGGTTCAACTCTGGATGTAGTTTCTAACACTTTTCCTTAATGTGGAAATCAATGTTGCAATGATTGAAATGGTTGTTGGGATGTTTTCATTTATGTGTAGTGGATAGTATATTCTTATATTCCCCAAATTTCCACTTCTTCCTCCCCTAATAGGAATATTCCTAGTGCTCTTTTTTCTTAGAACCACTTGGATGCCCTTTCTTGTAGCTTATGTTTTCTAGATACTGTTCCTGTACACATGCCTCATCCACTTGGCTTTAAAAGAATCACCTACTTTTGTAGATGATTGTGTAACCCCCCTAGATACTTGAGGAGAACATTTGGTTTCTTGGGAGAGATACTGAACATGATGGACATCTTTATGAACTCAGTGACGTACTCCTGTACACTCTTCCCTTGCATTTTCCTAAAGTAGTTCCACTGGTGATCCCTATTTATTTTCGACATGAAATGAGAGCGGAGATATAATAAAGAAATGCACAGATATATAAAAAATATTTAATAATATAACATAAATGTATCAAAGATGAAACCATAAACACATATATAGTAATACATGATTTCTATTAATGAAATAAATGTACAAAGACTATAAAAATACAGAGCGAAAGACTTTCTAGAATGGTGGCAGCTTATCTGTGAGAAGAGATGTGACAGATACTCACATTCGCAAGAAGATGATTACAATGAGGCTTTGAAGGCCTTTTTACAATAAACAGGAATGCAAAAAACCCTAGACATCCAAAAACCTAACCCTAGGAGATGAAACGCCAAAAGTCATGTGGGCCCTGTTTGGGTAAGTTGGTACATCAACTTCCCGGGGTCGTAACTTTTGCATACCATCTCTGTTTTAGGTGTGTGATAACCCGTTGGAAAGGAATAATAGAGGAGATTAATTTTGGGGGATCAATCATGACTTTAGATATCATTGAGAAGCTTGATCTCGAAAAACCTTCATTTACGCCCTCAAAACGACCCCGAAAGTTAAAACTGCTAAAAATAGTAAATTGCCAAAATTGCCAGAAAACTGTTTTGAGCTAGTTGGAAAAGGTGGGTGGCCACCAATATCCACCTAGATCAACTAGATCCATTGGTCCTCTACATACTCTATAGGGTAGAATTGGGACTTGATGATGGTTTTGAAATCCTCCCCCCTAGTTATTGGAGGATCACCCTCCATCCTAAGTGTTTCCGTATGGATTTCCCACTAGGTTAAACCATGACCCTCTAACTTCAATCTAGAAAATGAAATATTTTTCTCTTCATCTATATGGTGAACGCTAAAATAAAATTATATTTGCTACAACCAATGATTCAATTTTAATACATCTATCTCATCTTGGTATGGATTTAAGTCCAATTTAGCTTCCATCTTGAATAGGGTTTGTGAAGGATTGATGACACTTGAACTCGACTGCTCTTTCTCAGGTTCTTTCCATGACTCCTTTCCTATGTATTCATGATCTCTCGATTTCCCCTATGATATGATATTTGAGTTAGAGCCTCCATCATCTCTGAATGTTCTGATCTTGTTTGCTAGAGCTTCCATGAGGAGGTTCATATTTTGAATGATATCGACAACCTGTCCTTCCAACCTCTCAAGTCTCTCTTCTATTGGATCTTGAGGGTTTTTATGAATATACTTATCTTCCATGGCCATAGTTTCTACGAGTTCTCTTAAAGCTAATTTCTGGATCCCGAAACTTCCCACAAATACCCAAAATAAAATCCATACTAATACCAATATGATATGTAAACTTCCATGGAATATGGATATTCCATTAGGAATGTTCTTCACAACATCTGCTAAATAAAACTGAAATCTACACTATGAAGGTTAAATTCCTTTAGATTCCAGAATCTTTAGTTACTAATTTTTTTCTTATGCATGAAATAGATAAAATGAGGAAAATGGAGAACAATAAAATACAATCTCACACACTTCACAAAATAACACAAATATTTTCTCTGGGAAATCCTTACGTGAGACAACCTAGCTAGAAGGTGAGGCTTCTCTCTCTCTTTTCTCTAGTATGGAAATAATGCGAGTACAAAGGAGAAGACACTCTCTATGGACTTACCTAAGACTTCTAGTTGGTTAGGCCACTACATAAAATTAACCCCCTCTATTATGCTCCCTAATTTTCCACTCCTAGTTGCTCTACTCTGCTATTGAATAAAATACGATAACATATAATGGAACCCCTTCTCCTCCTAGCGGCCCAATATTTAACATAGCCCAATGGCCATTTAGGGTTAGGGTATTGACTTCCTCAACCCTCAATTAGTGATCAGGTTTGGACTTTATATATTGTTCTAGAAAATCCACTACGTGGATATCCCCGTACATTTTAGTAATGGGGGCTGACATGGCATCCACTCGCACCATGGTCATCAATATAGTAGATCAACTCGCAAGAGGCCTAACGTTCACATACAAAATCCTATTGAGGTGATTCGTCCACCATTGGGAATCTCTCGGTGTGTAGAATATAGAATAATTATCTATATTAAGGTTTGAACCATAACAAAATGTCATTTAATACATCTACAATATGATTCCTCCAATTTTTCTACCCAAAAGTGATTGAGATAGATGATAAGTAATATAATGATCCAATCCAGATCATGATGATTTACAAGGATGTAAGTGCTAGGTGAGTTTTTTTGTCTCATTATATGTGCTTAGGAAATTGTAATAGAATTGGAGTTCATTGGGTTTTATATATCTATAATCATCCCCTATCCTCTTCCATCAATCTATAAAAGGAAGACATTCCAAGGGAAGAACAATTCACAATAGACTTATGTTGTAGAGTTTTATAGTAGTTTCAACAAGCCTTCAAACTTTAAATTTGAGTTTTCCTTGCCTGTGAGGGTCAAGTAGGAGTTGGAGCAAGGAACTAGGAGAGGCCTCAATTAAGACTCAAGGTAAATTTTAGTTGATGTACTATTATTGACTTATCAATATATATCTACATGGTTTTCCCCTTCCATCTTAGTGTATTCAATTATGCATAGTGGTAACTGGTAGATCTATTCTTTCCTTGTGCATATTAGGTTATATGTGAGGTAGCTTTGACATTCTTATTGCTTGAAGAGGATTGAGATTGGTATTTGTTGTTGTATTGTGTGTAGGAAAAAAATTGCACGAGTTGGAGCTAAATTATATAGGAATACGCAAGGACATCAAATGGGATTCATGTTTGAACCAACCTACCTCTTTCTCATAGAATAATTAGGATCAAATCTAGTATATCTAGTGGAATACCTTGTTTTTGTCTCTCCTATAGTCTATATTGGATCACAAGTAGGTCCGAGGGAGTGCTCACTTCTCCATAGGTGGGGTTTCTCCATAACACATGCTACAACAAATAATCAATAAGAAAAAAAATAATTGGCACCAAATGCTCTTCTCCACACTTTAGGCCGACCAAACAATGGTCGAAACTACCACAGGCTTTACCCTGTTCCACCTTGTTCATTGTGTGGAAGCAATTTTACCCATCGAGTGTGAGATACCAACCCTTTGCATAGTATTTAAACTCCTTCTAGGTACCACACCTCTTGAACAACCCCTTATGGCCTTCTATTTAGGGACCTAACCTCCCTAACCCATCACGTAGGTAGAATAATATGTTTTCCATGTAATAAATGATGACATTAGTAAATAAGGCCTATTTAATAATGTGAACAAGTCTAATGTAAGAAGAATTAATAGAAACTTTGGCTTCTAGAAAGATCTCCTCTAGAATTTTCTTCAGAAGATAGAATTAATACAAATAAGATTAGAAGGAATGAGAAAGTATTTTCTTGATAATTATTGTAATAGAGCTCTACTCTGCTAGATGTTTCCCCCTCAAAGAGGCAAGTGAAATTGGCTTTCTATTAATAAAGGTATCAATTTTGGTGTTGTTATTATCTATATTGTATGTTCCCCAAGTATTCCCTACAATATTTATGTTTCTACTTATTATAATACATCTGATACCTTACAAGTGGTATTAGAGCTCTTTCCTCTACAAAAATTGTGCTTAATTTTTTTCTAGCATAGAGATGCGTACTATCGGTGTCTTTAAAGCACAAAGTTCTTTCATTCAATGGGTAAAATTGTGGTTGGGGAAGAATACATGCAGGAAATAGAGATGTTTTCATGAGGTTACTCAAACTAAATGTTTCACCTTGTTGGAAACCTTTGTAAATCTTGTTGATTTTTGATTAATTAGGTTAGTTTCCATTGATTTCAACACTTGAAGAAAGTTTAGTAGCGAATTCTGGTAGCACAAAGGTTTGGGTAATGGACCCAAGTTTGTTTGATGGATAATGGTATGATTTTTTATATATTTGTAGGTAAGACTATTCTACATGGATAGTAAATGTCATGCCATTTCCAGTGATATATGGAACATCACATAAATCCTCATGGTTAGAGAGTGATGGCCATGTGAAGTTGGAGAACCCTCATGAGTCATCTAGAAGCCCCAAAAAGTCAAAGTGTTTGCAAAAGAAATTATTTAAATAATAAAGTTAATGGAGAACTCCCTAAAATAAGGAAAGTGGGATGCTACATGAAAGTATAAACAAGAGGAAAGTCTCTATCATTCAATCACACATGAATATCTATTTTTGTGAAAGATTATTTTTGGGAAGGTATTATTGATAGAGAAAAAATGTAGCAAAAAATTTTTGGCAGGAAAAGAGCGGCATAAAAAGTGCAGCAAGAAAAGTGGGGCAGAAAAAGTGCAACAGAAAAATCACAGTAGAAAAAGTGCGGCAGAAAAATCGTGGCAGAAAAAGTGCGACAGAAAAATTGTGGTAGAAAAATCGTGGCAACAGCATGGTTGGGGTCTATTTATGAGAGATATGGCACATCTTATTTGAGATATGTTTTGTGATATAGGGTTTATCTCTTGAGATGGTATTGGATGTTCAATATTGCTGCATATATCAGATTTGTTGAGGGATACAATTGGTATTTTGTTGTTGGTATTTGGCATATGGGTATTGGTCTTTTGGTTGTGATGTGTTGCTGAAGTTGTTGGTTTAGATTGAGGCTACATAACAGTGAGGTTGTGGCACATGGTTTGATGTAAGTGTTTATGATATTTGGTTATGGATAGTGTGATGTATTTCTAGAAAACTTTTGATGGTTATATTTGTTGGCAAATGTTTAACAGGTAGCATATGCTTATCAATGATGGAAAGTACAATAGTGAATATGGCATGAGTATAGGAAGAATGTAACAAATGAGAATCAGAAGCAGTTTGGGAAGACACTGCAGAGGATGGTTGGCATTCTTTATAGGCAGTATGCGCTTGTCATTGATGGCAGGATCATAGTGTGTATCGATGGAAAAATAAGAACAACGTAAGCTCAGGAGGAATTAGCGTAAAGTCGAATGCAATGCGTAGGTGTGCACCAGGGATGAGGTTAACTCATGGCTAAAGCTCAAGGGAGATAGCGTACTTAGGATCACAAGCAGATCAAAGGTCGAGGCCTTTAACACTTAGAAATTCTTCCAAGTAAGAAGGATGTGTAACCTTGGAGGAGAAGTGACGGTGATCATTGAATCCCATCCTGAATTCCCGATGACCGTCAGATATCAATGTAGACAAGAGGAGAACGCAGATATGGAGGATAGATATTGGGCATTAGATCCGAGCGCAGGGTCCAACCACCATTGGATCAAGGAGAACCTAGATGTTCTTTAAAGTGCAAGGAGTAGAGGGCTCACAAAATCCCGAAGGAAGAAGGACCATCCATCTTCAAGCAGGACACGTGGGGATAGATCGTTAGTTCACTGTCTGGAGAGTCAAAGGAACAATGTTCCCTAACCTCTTGAAAATGTGATATCTGAAATTGTCATTTAATCTCAGCCGTCATATTAAGGTTGAATCTAGACTGTTGATTCCAGTCCATGTCAGAGTTTCGAGGATCGAGAGTTGGAGATGTCAAGTAATATCATCCATAGAAATCCTGATTTCATGATATGCAAAATCATGACTTAATCGCAGTCGTTGAATCAAGATCAGATCTAGACCATTGATCCAAATCCATATTGGAGTTTCGTGAATCGCAACATGGAGAGGAAAAAGAAACAATGCAACAAGAATTGTGAAATCGCGATTTAATCACAGCCATTGAATCAAGGTCTGATCTGGACCATTGATCTCAGTCCATTTCGGAGTTTCGTGGATCGAGAGTTGAAGATTTCAAAGAATAATAACCACAGGAATCCCAAAATCGTGATATGCGATATTGCGATTTAATTGTAGCCATCAGATCAAGATGCGATCTGGACCGTCGATCTGACTCACGTCAGCTAGGAACACGTGGCACAACTAGGTAATGACAAGTGTCAGACTGATTCAACATTTCAGGCACATGTAAGTCACGAATCAGAGTGACACATGGCAGTATTCAACATGTGTCAATCCACATGTGACATCAACAGATTTACACCACTTCAGAGTTTCAGAAATTGGGAGATGGACAGATGTCGGAGGACAAGGAGGGGCTAAAGGGAACGAGCCTTGTCGCACGGTCAAGTGGAGAATAGATGACAGGTGGGGAGGAGAATGATACAAAAGGTGACACGACAGGAATGGGGCCCTTCGTTAATACCCCACCATTCTGGAGCCCCCCCCTTTGATTAAAGGCATGATGGCAAATGGGCTCTGGAATCGCTTGAGCGTCGTTGATCTGGGCACTCTAATCCTGGCTACTTAAGATATGCGTGCCCAATTCCAGACACCCCCCCTCCGCTTAAAGGTAGAATGGCAAGGGGGCTCCAGAATCCAATCCCGACCATAGATCTGGGAGCACAGATTCTGGCCGTCCAGATTTTCTTGCTGCATATCCAAAAGGTGCATTTGCACCCCAAACTTAGGAAGGCATAAGCTCGACTGTGCCAAAGAAGACTAGGAGTCTCAACTACCAGAGAGGTTAAGAAATCTTGGCAGAACACCCAGTGATGTTGAACGCATGGTGGAAAATGACCAGAGAAGCTGAAGAGTCACGATGATAATCAAACAGAGCACTCAAGTTGTGGAGGAATTTGGTGCGGAGTGTGCATGCTGAGGCATTGCGAATATTGCATGCACAAGGAGCACATATACTATAAGAATGATGAAGAAAGAAGAGATGGTAGGAGTTGTCGAGGGGGAAGATTCAAGTGTGAGCAAGGAGGCAGAGTGCAGTAGTAGAGATGCATGGTAGAGGAAGGTTGCATCAAAGAGATATGGTGCAGAGAGTATAAAAGGCTGAAGAACAAAAAGTGCAAGGTGGCATGTAGAGGACACTGAGGCAGACAGGGCAGAGCAGCGTAACATAACAACAATCAAGCTGGTAAGCCATTGAATAATGTTATATTGTTGTAATAATTTTCAGCAACAAAAGAATTTATTATTCAGGTTGGTTGGGAGGTGCTAGGGAGGACTGGTGTCATCAAAGGTTCAAGTGGGTGCTTGAACATAGGGAGTTGGTGCTTCCTTCTAGTTGGTGCTAGAGAAACTAGGGAGTTGGTGCTTCCTTCTAGTTGGTGCTAGAGAAACCAGGGAGTTGGTGCTTCCTTCTAGTTGGTGCTAGAGAAACTAGGGAGTTGGTGCTTCCTTCTAGTTGGTGCTAGAGAAACCAGGGAGTTGGTGCTTCCTTCTAGTTGGTGCTAGAAAAACCAGGGGGTTGGTGATAGAAAAACCGGGGGGTTGGTGCTTCCTTCTAGTGGGTGCTAGAGAAAACAGAGAGTCGGTGCTCTCAGCAAGTTGCAGCTTGCAAAAATAGAGGTTGCAGCCTCACAATGAGTTGGTGCTCATATGTATGATAATGTAAACAATGTAGATAATACTTATCATATAAAGAAAAGGAGGTTTTTACCCTGTATGGGTTTCCTTAGGAATTATCTGTCTCTGTCTTTCTCATATATGTGACTGATGTTGAATGTGCCTTTGTTTATTTCTCTGCAATATTGTGATCATCATTGAGTGCCTTGTAAAGATTTTCAAAGAAGCATAATTTTTTAAGCATGGTAACAAATGATTCACCCCCCCCCCACTCTCAGTTGTGCAATGATTGGTATCAGAGCCGGACCCTTTTATCTAAGGGTAGATCCTAGAGCTTAAACATGTCAAGCCATGAAGGAAATTCAACCAATAAGGCTCCTCTGTTCAATGGAACAAACTTTGCCTTCTGGAAAGTTAGA
>JZKD02S0945565.1:111410-127138 GCA_000966675.3 Picea glauca | reverse complement strand
TAAGCAAGGATGATGATTCACCTAATGTTGATCAAAGATCATATCGATCAATGATAGGAAGCCTGTTGTACATCACAGCATCTCGCCCAGACATAATGCATGTTGTAGGAATGGTAGGAAGATATCAGGATACACCTAAACAGAGTCATTTGCAAGCTATCAAAAGGATATTCAGATACTTAAAAGAAACAATGACTTATGGTCTGTGGTATCCCAGAAATCAAAGTCTTCAGTTGACTGCTTAATCAGATGCAGATTGGGCAAACTGTGTTGATGAGAGAAAAAGCACTAGTGGAGGAGCATTCTTCTTGGGTAACTCCATTTCTTTATCAACCACAAAAGCAGAGTACATTGCTATTGCTACCTGTTGCACACAAGTATTATGGATGATTCAGACACTTGCAGACTTAGAGGTAAAATACACTGCACCGATCCCAATTCATTGTGATAACACTAGTGCCATCAGTGTGTCTAAAAATCCTGTCTTCCACTCCAAGACAAAATATATTCCCATAAAATATCATTTTCTAAGAGAGCAGGTCACCAATCAGATTTTTCAGGTCCATTATATTCCCACTACATAACAAATTGCAGACATCTTTACTAAGCCCCTAGCCAAGACACTGTTTAAATATTTCAGACATAAGTTGGGTGTCATTTCGTTTCACACCTAAAAAGAGTCCATCTTGTTAGGGGGAGTTTTGTATTGGTTGAATATCTAATGCCTCCTAAAATTATTGCAATAGCTCAGGGGGAGCATGTCTCTTCTTTGACATTGATGTCAAAGGGGGAGAACATAATTCGGTTGCCTTAGTTGCCATCAATGCCAAAGGGGGATATTGTTGGCAAATGTTTAACAAGTAGCCTACGCTTGTCATTGATGGCAAGTACAACAGTGAAGATGAAATGAGTATAGGAAGAATGTAACAGATGGTCATTAGAAGTAGTTTGGGAAGATGCTGCAGAGGATGGTTGGCATGCTTTATAGGCAGTATGCACTTGTCATTGATGGCAGGATTAGAGTGTGCATCGATGGAAAAACAAGAAGAACGTAAGCTCAGGAGGAATTAGTGCAGAGTTGAATGCAGTGCATAGGTGTGCACCAGGGATCAGGTTAACTCATGGCTAAAGCTCAAGGGAGATAGCGTACTTAGGATCACAGGCAGATCAAAGGTCGAGGCCTTTGACACTTAGAAATTATTCCAAGTAAGAAGGATGTGTAAGTTTGGAGGAGAAGTGTTGGTGATCGTTGGATCCCATCCCGAGATCCCGATGACCGTCAGATCTCAATGTAGACAAGAGGAGTGTGCAGATATGGAGGATAGATCTTGGGCATTAGATCCGAGCGTAGGGTCCAACCACCGTTGGATCGAGGAGAACCTGCATGTTCCTTAAAGTGCAAGGAGTAGAGGGCTCACAAAATCTCAAAAGAAGGAGGACCATCCATCTTCAAGCAGGACACATGGGGATAGATCATCAGTTCATTGACTGGAGAGTCAAAGGAACGATGTTCCCTAACCTCTCGAAATCGTGATATCTAAAATCATGATTTAATCTTAGCCGTCAGATTAAGGTTGAATCTGGACTGTTGATTCCAGTCCATGTTGGAGTTTTGGGGATCGAGAGTTGGAGATGTCAAGTAATATCATCCACAGAAATCCTGATTTCACGATATGCAAAATTGCGACTTAATCGCAGTCGTTGAATCAAGATCAGATCTGGACCATTGATCCAACACCATATCAGAGTTTCGCGAATTGCAACATGGAGAGGAAAAAGAAACAATGCAACAAGAATTGCGAAATCACGATTTAATCACAGCCATTGAATCAAGGTCTGATCTGGACCGTTGATCTCAGTCCATTTCAGAGTTTCGCGGATCGAGAGTTGAAGATGTCAAAGAATAATAACCATAGGAATCCCGAAATCGCGATATGCGATATTGTGATTTAATCATAGCCGTCAGATCAAGATGTGATCTGGACTGTCGATCCGACTCACATCAGCATACCACGTCAGCTAGGAACACGTGGCACAACTAGGTAATGACAAGTGTCAGACTGATTTAACATTTCAGGCACATGTAAGTCACGAATCAGAGTGACACGTGGTAGTATTCAACACGTGTCAATCCATGTGTGACGTCAGCAGATTTACACCACTTCGGAGTTTCATAAATTGGGAGATGGATAGATGTCAAAGGACAAGGAGGGGCTAAAGGGAATAAGCCTTGTCACATGGTCAGGTGGAGAACAGACGACAGGTGAGGAGGAGAACGATACAAAAGGTGACACGACAGGAATGGGGCCCTTCATCAATACCCCACCATTCCAGACCCCCCCCCTTTGATTAAAGGCAGGATAGAAAAGGGGGTCTAGAATTGCTTGCACGTCGTTCATTTGGGCACTCTAATACTAGCCGCTTGAGAGATGCGCACCCAATTCTGGATCCCCCCCCTCCGCTTAAAGGTAGAATGGCAGGGGGGCTATGGAATCCAATCCCAACCGTAGATCTGGGAACACAGATTCTGGCCATCCAGATTTGATTGCTGCATATTCAAAAGGCGCATTTGTGCCCCAAACTTAGGAAGGCATAAGCTCAACTGCGCCAAATAAGATGAGGAGTCTCAACTTCCAAAGAGGTTGAGAAATCTCGATAGAACACCCAGTGATGCTAGATGCATGGTGGAAAATGACCAGAGAAGCTGAAGAGTCACGATGATGATCAGACAGAGCACTCAAGTTGTAGAGGAATTTGGCGCGGAGTGTGCATGCTGAGGCATTGCGAATATTGCATGCACAATGATCATAGATACTATAAGAATGATGAAGAAAGAAGAGATGGTAGGAGTTGTCGAGGGGGAAGATTCAAGTGTGAGCAAGAAGGCAGAGTGCAGTAGTAGACATGCATGGTAGAGGAAGGTTGCATCAAAGAGATATGGTGCAGAGAGTATAAAAGGATGAAGAACAGAAAGTGCAAGGTGGCCTGCAGAAGACACTGATGCAGATACGGAAGAGCAGCATAACAGAACAACAATCGGACTGGTAAGCCATTGAATAATGTTATATCACTGTAATAAGTTTCAGTAACAAAAGAATTTATTATTCAAGGTGGTTGGGAGGTGCTAGGGAGGACTGGTGTCCTCAAAGGTTCAAGTGGGTGCTTGAACACAGGGACTTGGTGCTTCATTCTAGTTGGTGCTAGAGAAACCAGGGAGTTGGTGCTTCCTTCTAGTTGGTGCTAGAGAAACTGGGGAGTTTGTGCTTCCTTCTAGTTGGTGCTAGAAAAACCAGGGGGTTGGTGCTTCCTTCTAGTGGGTGCTAGAGAAAACAGAGTCGGCGCTCTCAGCAAGTTGCAGCTTGCAAAAACAGAGGTTGTATCCTCACAATGATTTTTTTCTCATATGTATGATAATGTAAAGAATGTAGATAATACTTATCATATAAAGAAAAGGAGGTTTTTACCCTGTATGGGTTTCCTCAGGAATTATTTGTCTCTGTCTTTCTCATGTATGTGACTGATGCTGAATGTGCCTTTGTTTATTTCTCTGCAATATTGTGATCATCATTGAGTGCCTTGTAAAGATTTTCAAAGAAGCATAATTGTTTAAGCATGGTAACAACTGATTCACCCCCCCCCCTCTCAGTTGTCCAACAATATTGGTATATGTACTTGGTGTATGGTTGAGATACATGGTTGAGACAAGTAGTTGATGAGTTGGCACATGCATGAGGTGTAGACTTGATGATGTTAGTACATCTTGATGAGTCATGGTTGATGTGTATTTGATGCATTATTGGTACATACTTGGTGCATGGTTGATGCACTTGTTGATGGTACAGGTTGAGGTACATGTTGGTGCATGGTTGATGCACTTGTTTATGGTACATGTTGATTACAGGTTGTTTGGATAGGTTATTGTGACAAGTTTTTTGTACAAGTTTGGTACATGGTTGATGAATTTGTTTATGGTACAAGTTGAGGTACATGTTAATGTATGGTACATGTTGGCACATCTTATTGGTACAGGTTGTTATAGGTTGATTATAGGTTGATTGGTATAGGTTTACATCAATATATCTCATAGTGATAGTGTGACAATGGTTCCATCATTCTACTTCTACATCAAGGCGGTTGGATGGGGAAAGGACAGGTGGTTGTAGCCAGAGAACATAGGGTTTCATAGCCTCCTTCTGGTTGTAGCCATAGAATTGGGGAGTTGGATCTTCCCTCAGTTTGTAGCCTGAGAAACTAGGGGGTTGGAGCCTCCTTCCAGTTGTAGCTAGAAAACAAAGGAATTTGGTGCTTCCAATGAATGTAATTCTTAAATACGTATAAGAAAAAACATTCTATAGTTTTCTCCCGCTTTGGGTTTCCACGTAAAAACATTGGTGTACTGTGTATCTGTATGAATGCTCATTTGTTCATTGTTTGTTTACTTTGAAATTATTGGATGATAATGCTACACTGATATAACACTTGCATTATATGGTTGAAAAGGTTTAAATTTCTCTATTACTGATTCATTCCCTCTCTCAGTAATCCAACAATTGGTATCAAAGCTAGGTTCCTTCAGAAATCAGTTTAACCACTGAAAGGTAGATCATGGAGAGAAACAACATGTATAAAAATGGAATACCACAATTTGATGGACAAAAGTATGCATTTTGGAGCAAAAGGATGAAAACATATATACATGCACATGGATTTGAAATTTGGAAATCAATTGTAGATGGATACAAAGAACCAATAGTTCCATTGACAAATGAAAGAGCAATGAAACTAAAGAAAAATAATTCCAAATCCACAAATTCACTTCTGAATGGTCTTTGTGAATTAGTATACACCAAATTTATACATTTTAAATCCGCTAAAGAGATTTGGTACAAGATCCAAAATATTTATGAAGGAGATTCAAAAGTCAAAGCAACAAAGCTTCAAACGTACATAGGTCAGTTCGAACAACTAAAGATGAAGGAAGATGAGAATATTGTAGCTTACTTCTTACGAGCCGATGAAACAACAAATGCAATCATAGGATTGAGAGAAGAAATTAAAGAATCTGTAATTGTTCAAAAGGTATTAAGATCTCTTCCTATGTGATTTGATCTTAAGATATTAGCACTAGAAGAAAGAGTAGATCTAGACTCAGTAAGCATGGATGAACTACATGGAATCTTCACAACATATGAAATGAGAACCGAACAGGAAAATACAGATATAAAAGAAGCATCTTTCAAAGCATCCAAAAGGCCAAAGAAAAAGGGAAAGAAAAAAGAAAAGGAACACAGCATCATCAGTGGCATCTCGGAAGATGATGAATAAATGACCAACTTTTTCAGAAGATTGAATAAGGGAACCAATGACAGATATAAAGGTAAGTTTCCATTGATTTGTTTTAATTGCGATGGTATTGGTCATTTTTATAACAAATGTCCTCATAAGAAAAATAAGAGGAATGATGAAGATTACTCAAATAGAAAACAAACATAAAAAGGAAAAAGAAACACAAAGAAAGATTTTAAGAAAACCTTATGCACCAAAGAAGACATCTCCTCATCAGATGAAGATGAAGTCAGTGACAGTGAGACATAAAGAGTTCTATTCATGGCAGTAGAAGACTCTGAAAAAGAATACACTGAAGAAGAATATGAAGAGGCCAAAGAAGAATATGAAGAGGAAGAAGTTGACTACTAAGAAGAATTGTTGTGTGCCATAGAAGTTATAAGAAGAGAGAAGAAGAAAAACAAGAAGCTATAAGCAGAACTAGACAAGAAAAAAAACACTCAGGAACTAGAACAAATGATCATAAATTTGAAGGTTCAAATAGAAGAAGATAAAATAATTGAAGAAGCACTCACATAACAACTAGAACATAGAGATAGGATCATTGGAAATTTGGAAGAAAATATTGTCACATTAAGAAAGGATCTTCAAAAGAAAAATATGCAGAACAACTCAAAATTTTTGGATGACATTATCATCAGTCAAAAACCTCATCATGATAAGTCCAAACTTGGATACAATCAAACAGAAAAGAGATCAAGCTCCAAAACAACACAACACAAAGCACATCCAAAAATCTATGTAGAAACAATCAAAGGGGATAGGAAGATCTACAAGGAATATTACAGGGACATTCCTCGACCAAGAAGATTCAGATTTCAGAATCAACAACTGATAGATAGGACTCAAGAAGAAGAAGGATTCAAAAGAGAAACTCCTTTTAGAAGATCTTCAACTCCCAGGTATCAAACTATATTTTTTTATTTATGTTATGCATGTAATAATTTTGTACATAAATCTATGAATTGCAGAGATAACAACAGGAACATACACAACTTTGAAATTCATACACAAAAGAGTTATCCAAGAAGGCCTAGTGAAACACTGAGAATAAGTTACAACATGTTTGAATCATTGAGCACTGAAGTGGAATGCTACAAGTGTAACAACTTTGGACACATGGCCAAATATTGCAGAATGACAGTTCCTACTAGAGAACCACAACAGAACAACAACAATCATATACAAGAACCTCAAAAGAGAACATGGATAAGAAAGCATAATCAGTATAGAAATGAAGAATGCATACTCGCTCTACAATCTAAGCATAAGAAACATGGTTGGTATGTTGATAGTGGTTGTTCAAAACACATGATAGGTCATAAAGACAACTTTCTTACATTAAGAAAGGAAAGAGATTGATCAGTCTCCTTCGATAATGATGATTCAACTAAAATCATTGGAAAATGCACAATAAGAATTGGAAACAAGAATACCAAGGAAAATGTTTTTCTACTAGTAGAAGATATGAAACATAATATTCTAAGTGTGAGTCAAATGTGTGACCAAGGTCATAAAGTTACTTTCAATTCACAAAAGTGCGAGATAAGAGAAGAATTTTCAGGAAAATTGATTGCAATAGCTGCAAGAACTTCAAGCAACATATATGTACTAAGTGAAATTGGACATGAAAAGTGTTGTCTAGGAAAGGAATATGAAAATTGGCTATGGCACATAAGAATGGGTCGCATACACTTTGATAACCTTTTCAAAGTCAACAAAAAGGAAGCAGTTAGAGAAATTCCCCAGATTATGAAACCAACCAACACTTTATGCAAGCATTGTCAACAAGGAAAGCAAACAAAGACCATGTTTAAATCAAAAGAATATTCAACGACAAGACCACTAGAAATTGTGCATACTGATCTAGTTTGACCAACTACAACAAATGGTTTAAAAGGTGAGAAATACTTTATGTTATTAGTTGATGATTATACAAGAATGATTGCGGTTTTCTTTCTCAGGAATAAGTCAGAATATTTTGAAAACTTCAAGGTCTAAAAGAAAATGGTTGAAAATGAAATGGGTTCAAAAATCAAATGTTTGAGATTTGATAATGGAGGAGAGTTCACTTCAAAGAAATTTATGAACCACTGCAGCAGGCATGGAATAAAAAGACATTTCTCCATTTCTATGACACCTCAACAGAATGGAGTTGTTGAAATAAAGAACAGGACCGTACAGGAAATGGCTCAAACAATGTTAACGGATTCAAAATTGATAGATATCTTTTGGACACATGCAGTGCATACAACGGTTCACATTCAAAACAAATTAATTCTTAGAAACACCACTGACAAAAATCCCTATGAGTTATGGAAAGGAAGACCAACAAATGTGAAGCACTTCAGAGTATTTGGAATCAAATGCTACATCAAAAGAGAATATGGAAGAATGGAAAAGTTTGAGTCTCGTGTGGACAAAGGAGTAATTGTTGGTTACTCAAGTACAAGGAAAACATACATGTGTTACAATTTGAGGTTGAACACGGTTGTGGAAAGAATCAATGTAACAATTGATGAAACGAGTAGATGAGAATTAAAGGAAGAAGAAAATGAATCAATGGAACAACTTTATGAAGAAGAAGTAGAATATGAAGAATTGGATCAAATAAAGAAGAATGACACTTGGGAATCAATTCCAAGACCAAAGAATAAGAATGTGATTGGCACAAAGTGGATATTCAGAAATAAATTAAATGAATATGGACAAGTTACAAGGAACAAAGCTAGATTGGTATGTAAAGGATATACACAGGTTGAAGGAACCGAATTTGAAGAGACATTTTCTCCAGTTGCCAGAATGAAAGCAATCCGATTTATCCTATCTTATGCATGCTCCAATAATATTAAAGTATACCGGATGGACGTGAAATCAACTTTTATGAACGAGGAACTTGAAGAAGTAGCCTACATTGAACAACCAGAAGGATTTCAGTTGTCAGAGAATGTAGATTATGCCTGTAAATTGAAGAATGCCTTGTATGGTATAAAACATGCTCCTAGAGCATGGTACTCTAGATTGGATAAATATATACAACATGCAGGGTTCATAAGAGGAAGTGAAGACAACAACCTCTACATCAAGGTAACTCAAGATAGTATTTTATTAATTGAAGTTTATGTTGTTGACATTATTTTTGGAAGTACTAATGATAGGTTAAGCCATAAATCTGCAAAGGATATCCAGAATGAATTTGAAATGTCATTACTTGGAGAACTATCCTTCTTTCTGGGTCTTCAAATACGTCAAAGAAACCAAGGAATTTTTATTTCTCAAACTAAGTATATCAGAGAAATGATAAAGAGGTTTAGAATGGAAGATTGCAAGCCAGTTACCACTCATATGAAAACCAATTGCAAGTTGATCAAAGATGATGATTCAAAGTCTACAGACCAGAGGAAATATAGGTCAATGATTGGTAGCTTACTATACGTGACAACATCTAGACCATATGTAATGCATGAAATTGGATAGGTGGGACGATTTCAAGCAACACCAAAGGAATCACATGTATTAGCAGTGAAGAGGATTTTTAGATATCTCAAAGGAGCAAAAGAGTTTGGATTATGGTATCCAAAAGGAAAGGATCTATCACTTATTTCCTACACAGATGCAGATTGGATAGGTTGCATTGATGACGAGTGAAGCACTAGTGGAGCAACGTTCTACTTGGGTGAGTGTTTAGTATCATGGTTAAGAAAGAAACAATCATTCATATCCTTATCTATAGCCAAGGCAGAGTATATTGCAACAACATCATGTTGTACACAAGTTCTATGGATGAAACAAACTCTAACATATATACAGGTTGAGTATGATGAGCCCATTCCAATCTATTATGATAATACAAGCGTCATCAATATCTCAAAGAACCCGATGATGCACTCCAAGACAAGAAAATTCCAATCAAGTATAACTTTCTCATGTAGCCTGACTAGTTGAACAGATTCAACCCCACCAACAATAGGTTCATGACAATGTTCCACAACACAACATCTCCAATAGGGCAAGAAACACACCGAGATTCAATCGCTTTCCCCTCTCCCCCGGTAACTCAACATAATGGAGACCATTGTTTCCTAAGGAGGGATTATTGATCCAGGTGGATATCGATTGCCACCCACCTCTTCCAACTGGCTCAAAACAAATTTTTGACAATTTTGGCAATTTACTAGTTTTAGCAGTTTTTACGTTCTGGGGCCATTTTGAGGGCCTAAAAGAAGTTTTTTTGGGATAGAGATTATTGATGCAAGAGCATCGCAAGTAGAGAGCCAAGCGAGCATGAAGGCAAAAGACAACTGGAAAGTGCAACACACATTTTACATGTTTTGGAAATGTTTTTGAATCATTAATGTAATGGTTAAAGGGAAGCGAAATTGCATATTGTAAACAGGTCATGAGCGATTCACTCTCATCTGTAGGAGGTAGAGGAATTTATGCATAGTTAATGAAAGTAGGTAGGTTTGAATTAGGGATTAGATAGTTTAGAAGAACATGAGGGAAAACGACTATAGACACCCTCATTTTTGTATCATTGTATCAATCAGAATTAGATCATTAAGCATATTAGCATAGAGAAGAAGAGAGTTGTAGCAGAAGAGTTGTAGAGGAGAATGCATGTACATAATCTTGAATTAATATATGAAGCTTTGATTCAGAATCATGGTGTTATGATGTTTTCTGTGTATACATGCTGAATGGTTTTCTTACAGTTTCTTACTCTCTCTATCATGCCTTTGTTATTATGTTGTGTGTGAATGTATGTTTTCATGTTGAATGTTTAAATTCTAAGAGAGAAAGAGAATGAGTTTCAGTTGTCTCTCTTCCTGAGAGAATTTTCTACAAGGACTGTAGTGAAATGTCTGCAAGGAGTGCAGTGAAACGTCTGC
Source organism: Picea glauca (assembly GCA_000966675.3). Classification (NCBI taxonomy): domain Eukaryota; kingdom Viridiplantae; phylum Streptophyta; class Pinopsida; order Pinales; family Pinaceae; genus Picea; species Picea glauca. The sequence goes on along the minus strand of JZKD02S0945565.1, from coordinate 116,900 downwards.
AAGGAGTGTGTGATAGAGGTTCAGAGTTTATCTCTAAAAGCTTAGGAGAGATACCGTTGTTCTCATTCTAGTAGAAGTGCAAGACAAGCACAAAATCCGTTCAATGTGTGCACAAGTTGGTCGAGACCTTATAACTTATCAACTAAGTTTGAGAGATTGAAGGACTGTTGTTGCAGAGAAAGTGCATAGAGTCGAGAGTTCAAGTACACTAAAGTATCTGAAGGATTTCCACAAGGAGTGCATGCAGGAATCTCCTTGAAGACCTGAGTTTGCGAAGAAAGCTCAGAAGGGTTAGGGCCTTTGAATCATTCAAGAGAAAGCAGGAAGCTCAAGTCATTGTGTAGAAGTCACGCCCTAGAGAAATATCACAGAGTCAATTTTGAGCCAGAGGTTCTTGAGGAGGAAAATGAATGATCGGAATTATCCGAGGAGAATTCCCGAAATAGTGGGGACTGTAGGATCCAAGAAAGTTACGGGGAAAGTTAAGCATTGGACAACTCCACATTCGAAAGGCAGGATTCAACGTGGACCATTGATTTCAATCATTGGACTGTCGATATCATTTCGGCATTTCAGGGGTCATAAGTCCAAAGTGTGGACGAAACCATTGGTTGATCAAATCCCCAAAACGTGAAAAGCGTTTTCATGTATAAAGGTGAAGAGTGACAAGTTTCAAATTTTGGAACTTCAAAATTTGGGGTTTCGGAGGTCCTGAGGGCGAGTGATTGGGACACAGTGGGGAGAAAAGCCTGAAATCAGAAATCACAACAGGATATTTGTCGGCATTTCGAGAATCGACATTTCGGCATTCCCGATTGATAAGGAGTAGAGCACTCCACATAAGAAGTACCGAAAACATGAAACGCAAAGGAAATGTGGAGGAGCATTTCGATAATTCGACATTTCAAGATCTAGGAACTCGAGGAGGTAGTGTTTTAGAATAGAGAGTTTCGAACTCTTGGTTCATGAAATCCCGGGAAAGGAAACCATTTTAGAAATTCGGATTTTGGGACTCCAGGAGTCAAGAGATAGAGTTGCACATCATCGCAACTCTTGAAATTGCGATGAGTGGAAAGTCAAAGTCAGTGGTGAGAAGGGTCTAGTGTTTGGTATTTTGGGTTTCTAAGGTCGAAGAGGTAAGGTGCTCGACAACAGGATTCACGAACTTGCGAAATCCAATATCCCGAAAGGAAAAGGGGAAAGCCCTAATGGTAGTTGGGTGTTGATCGTGGAGTTCGTGCCAGTGCAAAGATCACGTGAGCATAACTTAGAAGGACCTGTGACATACACTCAATTGGGTGTGTGAATAAATTTCTTAAAGAGGAAATTGAAGAGCCAGTCCAACTCTAAGGGGCCGAAATTGAAAGATCCTATGCGAGCTCCGACCTGAGGGTTGGGGTGCCTACGTCAGTGTGGTATTAGAGAGAGAAAGAGTTATTTTCTTTCTGTAGCATAGAAAAGAGAAATTTTACATCCATGCCACCGAGAAGAAGAGATAGGTCTATGCCAATGCCTGATCCAGCAGTGGAAAGAGAAATGCACGAACTACATGACAGGCTTGATGCCATGGAGATAACACACAGGCACACAGTTAATGTTGGGGATATCAGCGAGGTTGAAAGTAAAGATGAAGCTGGACATGAAGGAGAAGAATTTGCAGCTAAAGATGCAGCAGATGAACACCTATTTAGGGTTGTTTCTAGGATAGGTGCTAGAGAAAAAATGGACATTCCAGTATATGAAGGAAACCTGGATGTTGAAGAGATTCTAGACTGGATTAGAGCTCTGGATAAATATTTTGACTATGAGGATGTCGAAGAAGACAAAAAGGTCAAACACGCCATTATAAGACTTAAAGGACATGCAACATTATGGTGGGATGAACTGCAGGCTGACAGATGTTGTAAAGGCAAGAAAAAAATCAAACGCTGGGATAGAATGGTTGCAAAGATGAAGGCAAAATTCATACCCAAGGATTATCAAATTACTCTATTTCAGAGAATGCAGAATTTGAGACAGAAGTTGAGTTCAGTAAAAGAATACATTGAGGAATTCTACAACATAAACATCAGAGCAGGTCATCGGGAAAGTGATGATGAAAAGGTTGCCAGGTACATGAATGGTCTACGATATGACATTCAGGATGAGATGAGCATGATGAGCCTTCGAAATGTGGAGGATACTTATCAGATGGCTCTGAAAGCTGAAGAGAAGCTGATCTGGAAGCAAGGTCAAAGAGGCCAAGGTAGAAGTCAAGCCATAGGAAAAACAATTGCCCAAGACAGAACTCAGAAATCTAAAGAAGAGTGGAAGAAATCTCAAACTCAAACTGAGAGAGGTGGAAGCTCACAAAGAGGACAGTATGTTGATAGAAATATTTTTCCTCGAACTAGAGGAAGAGAAAGAGGCAGAGGTGGAGAAATAAAATGCTTTATCTGTGGAAAAAATGGACACAAATCCTATGAATGTCCGGATAGAAAGAAAGAAGGAGGTGAAACTCACATTGCCAAAGCACAAGGATGGAATGTTGAGGCAGAATATGTTGAGGGCAGAAGATCACTGATGATGAGAAAAGTTCTCTTAATGCCAGAGAAGGACGCAGAGAACCCAACCCAAAGGAACAAACTTTTTTGGATTGCTTGCAAGACCAAAGATAGGGTATGCAAAGTCATCGTGGACAGTGGTAGCACAGACAATCTCGTTTCTACAGAGATGGTAGAAAATATGGAGCTAGAGACTATTGAACATCCAATCCCATACAGAGTTTCGTGGTTACAAAAAGGACATCAGGTAAATGTCACTAAACAATGTTTAGTTGAATTTAAAATAGGAGGATATAAGGATGAAATACTATGTGATGTCATTCCCATGGATGTTTTTCATCTATTTTTGGATAGACTGTGGAAATATGACAGGAATGTGATTCATGATGGGATAAAGAACACATACACCCTGGAGAAGAATGGGAGAACTCACATGTTGCTACCGATTAAGGATAAAGAAATGAAACCAGAAGTGATCAACACTGTACTTCTCATGAGTGGGAAGGAACTTATTAAGGAGGTTAAGAATAAGGAAGATACACAATTCATCATGGTCAGGAAGCCTAAATTGTTTTAACTAGTACAAGAGTGGATGATTTACCAGAGGAAATCCAAAAGTTGCTAGAAGAGTTTGCTGATATAGTAGTGGACAAACTACCTTGTTTGTTTCCATTGATTAGAAGTATAAGTCATCACATCGATATTATACCTGGAGATAGTTTACCAAACAAAGCATCTTATAGATTGATTCCGCAGGAGAATAAAGAGGTCAAGAGACAAGTCCAAGACTTAATAGACAAAGGGTTGATTTGAGAAAGCTTGAGTCCATGCGCTATTCCAATAGTGCTCAACCCAAAGAAAGATGGAGGCTGGAGGACGTGCACAGACTCGAGGGAAATCAACAAGATTACCATCAGATATAAATCTCCTTTGCCAGGGATGGATGATTTGATGGATTGCTTGAGTGGAGCAAATTTGTTTTCAAAGATTGATTTGAAAAGCAGATATCATCAAATTTGTATGAGAGAAGGTGATGAATGGAAGACAGCCTTCAAGATGAATGAGGGGCTGTATGAATGGATTGTTATGCCATTTGGCTTAACAAACGCACCTATTACTTTCATGAGATTGATGAATGAAGTCTTGAAAGAGTTTATCAGGAAGTTCGTCATCGTATATCTTGACGATGTATTAATTTTCAGCAAGACATAAACATAACACTTGAAGCATTTAGCTACAATGATGAGGAGATTACAGCAAGAGAAGTTGCTGATAAATATGAATAAATCAACATTTATGAGGACATAACTCATTTATTTGGGTTTTGTTATCTCTGTAGATGAGCTAAAAATAGATCCGGATAAGGTAGAGGCGATTAAGAATTGGCCATTGCCGAAAAGTGTATTTGAGGTTCGAAGCTTCCATGGATTAGCTAGTTTCTACAAGAAATTCATCCGAAATTTTAGTGGGATTAGTGCACCAATGATGGACACGGTGAAGAAAAGACACAAATATTTTCATTGGACATAGGAAGAGAAAAAAAGTTTCAACCCGCTGAAGAAAAATATTACTGAACAACCATTTCTGGTGTTGCCAGATTTCAGTAAGACATTTTAGGTCAAGTGTGACGCTAGTGGATTTTCAATTGGAGTGGTATTGAACCAATATGATAGACCAATCGCATACTTCAGTGAGAAAATGAATGAAGCAAATGTTAAGTACTCCACATATGACAAAGAATTTTATGCAGTCATACAAGTGCTGAAGAAATGTAGACATTGTTTGGTTCCTAATGAGTTTGTTTTGTACAGTGATAATCATGCCTTACAATTCGTGACTCAATAGGAGAAGTTGAACCAAAGACATGTTAAATGGGTTGAATACATGCATAATTTTACTTTTGTAATTAAACATGTTTCTGGAATTGCTAACAAAGTTGTTGATGCTTTGAGCAAGAAATGTTTGCTTATGCAGGAATTTAGAGTCAAAACTTTGGGTTTTGATAATATTAAAGAAATGTACATAGGTGGTCCAGATTTTAAAGAGGCGTATGAGGCATCTGAGAATCCAATTCTCAGGGATAGAAGCTAGTGGACCGAATATATGATCCAGGATGGATTATTATTCAGAGGCAATCAATTATGTATTCTAAAATGCTCCATGAGGGAGAATCTGTTGAAAGAAAAACATAGTGGAGGATTGGCCGGACATTTCGGTCATGACAAAATGTTCTCAAAATTAAATGGCTCATATTTTTAGTCAGGGATGAGGATAGATGTCAAAATATTTGTGGAAATATGTAGCATTTGCCAGCACACAAATGTAAAAAGGTAGAACACAGGGTTACACTAGCCATTACCCATACCTGAGAGGCTGTGGGATGCAGTGAGCATGGATTTTGTATTAGGGCTGCCAAGGACACAAAGAGGATTTGATTCAATATTTGAAGTGGTAGACAGATTTTCAAAGACGACACATTTCATACCATGCCAGAAAACTAGTGACACAACTCATATTGCGAACCTGTTTTTCAAAGAAGTCGTCAGACTTCACGGTTTGCCAAGGAGTATTGTTTTAGATTAGGATGCCAAGTTTGTTGGACATTTCTGGAGGACTTTATGGAAGAAGTTGGGGACAAGTTTGTCTTTTAGCTCATCTTATCATCCTTAGATGGATGGGTAGACATAAGTTGTAAACAAAATCTTGGGAGATTTACTGAGGAGCCTAGTGACTGAACACCACAGTCAGTGGGATCACATTCTGCCACAAGAGGAATGTTAAGAACCAAACATCAATATAGCATAAAAAACCTCAGGGAAAGTACTCAATGCTTTGAAAAAGAGATAATTTCAGATAATAAGCCTCTTCGAGGGGGAAAACTCCTTTTACCCCACTTAAATGTTCAAGTACAAGATGATTCAAAATGAAAATGTCTCCTTGGTATATA
>JZKD02S0945565.1:93216-104628 GCA_000966675.3 Picea glauca | reverse complement strand
AGGAGACTAGGAGGTATAATTACAACTAATGGCCTAAAGCCAACATAAATAAAATAACATTACTAATATAATATGCCCCAATTAAGGGGTAATGAGCCAATATTAGGGCTTAACCATTACCCATACCTGAGAGGCTGTGGGATGCAGTAAGCATGGATTTTGTATTAGGGATGTGAAGGACACAAAGAGGATTTGATTCAATATTTGTAGTGGTAGACAGATTTTCAAAGATGACACATTTCATACCATGCCAGAAAACTAGTGACACAACTCATATTGCAAACCTGTTTTTCAAAGAAGTCGTCAAACTTCATGGTTTTCCAAGGAGTATTGTTTCAGATTAGGATGCCAAGTTCATTGGACATTTCTAGAGGACTTTATGGAAGAAGCTGGGGACAAGTTTGTCTTTTAGCTCAGCTTATCATCCTCAGACGGATGGGCAGACAGAAGTTGTAAACAAAAGCTTGGGAGATTTATTGAGGAGCCTAGTAACTGAACATCATAGTCAGTGGGATCATATTCTACCACAAGTGGAATTTTCTTATAATGATTTGATCAATAGAAGCACAGGGCAGAGTCCATTCCAAATTTTATATGGAATGCAGCAAAGGGGAGTTTCTGAATTAAAATATATGGAACAAACTGAATTCAGAAGTGCTAGTGTAGAGGACTTTGCAAAAGCGATGAAGGAGCTTCAAAGCCGAGTTAAGGAACGATTGCAGAATTTGAGTCAAGATTACAAGCACAGAGCAGATCAACACAGGCAAGAAATTCAGTTTGAAGTTGGTGATGTAATTATTGCACATCTGAGGAAAGAAAGGTTCCCAAGGGGAACATATAACAAACTGAAAATGAAGAAGATTGGACCATGCAAGATAGTAAAGAAATTTGGGGCAAACACATGCGAGATTGAATTACCCAATGGGATTGAAATTTCACTGATATTCAACATATTAGATTTGTACCCTTACATAGCTAAAGAAGCAGCGTCAGAAATGAACAGACATAAGTTTAGTGGACCAAACAAATTTCTGTAGCTCCAAAGCCACAGATGGAAAGTATAATTGATAAGAGGGTCAGCAGGAAGACCAAGAGGAAAGAGTATTTTAAATACTTGGTCAAATGGAAGGGACATCCAGTTGAAGATGCTAGTTGGGAGGATGAAGCAGAAATTTAGAAGCATGGACAGACCGTGTAAAAACTCATGAACATGAGTTCATGAAAATTTTCAAGCAAGGGAGTATGATGTAGGAGCATCACAGGAAGCGAGCCAAGTGAGCATGAAGGCAGAAGATAGATGGAAAGTGAAACACACATTTTACATGTTTTGGAAATGTTTTTGAAGCATTAATGTAATGGTTAAAGGGAAGCGTACTTGCGTATTGTAAACAAATCATGAGCGATTTTCTCTCATCTGTAGGAGGTAGAGGCATTTATGCATAGTTAATGAAAGTAGGTAGGTTTGAATTAGAGATTATATAGTTTAGAAGAACAGGAGGGAAAATGAATATAGACACCCTCATCTTTGTATCATTTTATCAATCAGAATTAGATCATTAAGCATATTAGCATAGAGAAGAAGAGAGTTGTAGAGGAGAACCCATGTACAAAATCTTGAATTAATATATGAAGATTTGATTCGGACTCATGGTGTTATGATGTTTTCTGTGTATACATGCTGAATGGTCTGCTTACAGTTTCTTACTCTCTCTGTCATGCCTTTGTTATTATGTTGTGTGTGAATGTATGTTTTCATGTTGAATGTTTAAATTCTGAGAGATAAAGAGAATGAGTTTCAGTTGTTTCTCTTCCTGAGATAATTTCCTGCAAGGAGTGCAGTGAAATGTCCACAAGGAGTGTGTGACAGAGGTTTAGAGTTTATCTCTACAAGCTTAGGAGAGATACCGTTGTTCTCATTCCAGCAGAAGTGCAAGACAAGCACAGAAGCTGTGCAAGGTGTGCGCAGGCTGGTCGAGACCTTAGAACTTATCAACTAAGGTTGAGATATTGAAGGATTATTGTTGCAGAGAAAGTGCACAGAGTTGGGAGTTCAAGTACACTGAAGTATCTAAAGGATTATTGTAAGGAATGCGTGCAGGAGTCTCCTAAAGACCTGAGTTTGTGAGAAAAGATCAAAAGGGCTAGGGCCTTTGAATCATTCAAGAGAAATCAGGAAGCTAAAGTCGTGGTGTAGAAGTCACGCCCCAGAGAAGGATTACAGAGTTGATTTTGAGCTAGAGGTTCTTGAGGAGGAAACTGAACGGTCAGAATTCTCCGAGGAGAATTCCCGAAATAGCGCGGACCGTAGGATCCAAGAAAGTTGTGGGGAATGTTAAGTGTTGGATAGATCCACCTTTGAAAGGCAGGATTCAACGTGGATTGTTTATTTCGATCATTGGATGGTCGCGATCATTTCGACATTTCGGGGGTCATAAGTCTGAAGTGTGGACGAAACATTTGGTTGATCAAATCCCTGAAATGTGAAAAGAGTTTTCGTGTATAAAGGCGAAGAGTGACAATTTCAGAATTTCAGAACTTCGGAATTTGGGGTTTCGGAGGTCCTGAGAGTGAGTGATCGGGACACAGCGGGGAGAAAAGCCCGAAATCAAAAATTGCGGCAGGATATTTGTCTGCATTTCAGGAATCGACGTTTCGACATTCTTGATTGATAAGGAGCAGAGAACTCCACATAAGAAGTACCGAAAACGTGAAATGCAAAGGAACTATGGAGGAGCGTTTTGACAATTCGGCATTTCGGGATCCAGAAACTCAAGGAGGCAATGTTTTAGAATCAAGAGTTTCGAACTCTTGGCTCACGAAATCTGGGGAAAGGAAACCATTTCGACAATTCGGATTTCGGGACTCCAAGAGTCAAGAGATAGAGTTGCACATCATCTAAAATCCCAAAATCGTGATGAGTGGAAAGTCGAAGTCAATGGTGAGAAGGGTCTAGTGTTTGGTATTTTGGGTTTCGAAGGTCGAAGAGGTAAGGCGCTCGACAACAGGATTCATGAACTCATGAAATCTGGTATCTCGAAAGGAAAAGGGGAAAGCCCCAATGGTAGTTGGGTTTTGATTGTGGAGTTTGTGGCAGTGCAAAGATCATGTGAGAATAACTTAGAAGGACCTATGACATACACTCAATTGGGTGTGTGAATAAATTTCCTGAAGAGGAAATTGAAGAGCTAGTCAGAATCTAAGGGGCCAAAATTGAAAGATCTTGTGCGGGATCCGACCTAAGGGTTGGGGTGCTTGCATCAATTATCAATGATAGTGAAAGGATCTTATTTATCCCCTAGAATGAATATCCTCGACGATACCTTTCCAACGAGCTATCGTGCACCCCAAATAGAGATCATATGCCAAAGTTATGCCCCCGTGAAGTTGATACACCAAACTACCCAAAACGGGGTCCACAAAACTGTTGGCTTTTCATCTTCCAAGGTTAGGGTTTTAGATTTTCTTTATGATATAAAGGCCTTTGGAGCTGCATTGTAAAATCATCTTCTTGCGAATGCGAGTAGAGGATACATCTCTTCTCAGAGATAAGCTGTCATCATTCTATTGAGTCTTTCACTCTGTATTTTTACAATCTTCGTACATTTTTGCTCATTAATAAAAAATTGTTTATTATAGTATCTCTGTGTTTATGGTTGCATATATGATACATTTCTATTATATTATTAGATATACAAGATATCTATATACATTTATTTATTATATCTTTGCTCTCATTTCATGCAAAAAATAATTTGGATCAGTGGTATCAGATCAGACTGCTCTTGATCGTTTTTTAGTGCATGTCCTCGACGAGGTCCGAGTATATCAAGTTGGGTCTCAATATTTTCTCTGTTGAAAACAATCACACTCACATGCCCAAGAAACCCTCCATGTTGAAATAAAATAAAAATGACAGAGTAGGCGATTCTATTAATATGTTGCTTGAGCAAGCTCTCACGTGACAGAGAGGTGAAATGATGGAGAATTTTTCCCACATCCTTCAATGCCTGCCGATACAACATGTGCATATTCATTAAGCGACCACTTTGCAGGTACCTCTCCTTTCAAGGTACAAGTTAATTTTGATATTCTCATATTTGAAGGACAAATAGATGCAGATTCCTTAAAAAAATGGTTAAATCTACTAGAAGGTTATTTCTCTGTTCATAATTTATCCGACAGGGAAAATATCACCTTCAAACTCCTTAAGGCTCTCCCCCATGTCAAACATTGGTGGGAAATTTATTGGGAGAAAGTTCTAGAGAGGAGTTTGGAATATATGGGGCCGATCCCACTTAGGATTTTTTTGTGGATGAGGTAAATGAACAATATTATCCTGTTGGAAACTATGAGGACCAGTACATGAGATGGAACACACTATGGAAAGAGAGGGGCAAATAAGTTTCATACTTTACCAATACCTTCCATACCTTGCGCACCAATATAGGTATCAAAAAATTCGAATGACATTTGGTTATGAAATACCGTGGGGCTCTACACAGATACATCTAGACTAAAATGGATTTTGTGGACATATCATCACTCGGTGATGCTTATCGATATGTTGTTAAAATCGAGAATAAATCTAAGCACCAGAACAAATGGGAGTTCAGGTCTACAAATCCGCAACAACCAAAGTATGATAAAGATCACCCTAAAAAATAGTCTCCCAAAAACTAGTCCAATCCATAAGAAAAGAAGGGTCACGGAAAGGCGAAGAAGGACACTAGAAAATGGTGTGATTTCCACAAAATCCCCTTGCACAACACCAATGAATGTCACTCAAAACAATCATTGGTGGTCGAGATAAAAGACAAGGAGACGAACCCTAATTCAGAATTTGATTCAAAACATATTTATAGAAGACAGATCATCGACGTAGACCCCACTGCTATTGTCATGACCACAACAATTCAATGAGAAGAACCCACAGATCCTAAAGAGGGGGAGCACATTTTTCATTCACAGATGTGGGTGAAGGGGACTCCATTGCATTTTATTTTTGACAACGGAAGCTAAAATAACCTCATCTCAATAGAGGTCATCAAATAGTTGGGATTCTCAACAACACCACACCCGCAACCATACAACATCAGGTGGCTTCGCCAGGGATGAGATCTTTGTGTCAACTAGCAGTGTTGATTTTCATATGGCATCCAACCCTTCAGGGATGAGTATTATCACTGAAATTTCATCCGAAAATGGTTACAAGAATCCAACATCTCCAAACACCTATTAGTTCATTCATGGCCCAAAAATGCATTTCCAAAGGGAAAAAACTATACAACTGGTTATAAAATCAGCATGCACTCAGAATATAAAGGAAGCACGCACATGTGCACCGGTTGAAAACACAAGGAAAACACACATGTGACTGATGCGCAACTATGGATGCAAAAAGCCGCACACACCTCAAGATGACGCATTAATTATTCTGGTCGATCTCCCACCCACTTCTGGTTCATCTCCCAAGTTGATTTGACCCCCAAATCTGAGCTGAATCTGAGTGGGGGGCTGGTCAAAGACCTAAAGGTGCCCTAAAGGGCCCCTTGTTCACACTAAAGACCACTTGGATAATGTTTCAAATATTTTCTATAAAAAGAGGCCATGGGTGCACTATATTTTCAAGAATCTATTTGTATTGTTATGATGCCTCTATTCTCCTACAAGGAACCTCCTTCCTCATTGGAGCATACAAGCACCATTTCATTGGGCCATTCACATCACCTCTTGAGTGAATGAGCTTTGTATTTCTTCACCATTTCCTTTTAGTTTTCTATTTGTAAGAAGATCTCTCTCATGGGGGTTCAAGAGCCCTCCCTTGGAGGAAGAGGGGACCCATAAGTCTCCATTTCTCTTTGTTGTTTTCCCACTAATACAATCTATCCATTGGTGGCATGAATATTGGTCAATTTTTTGGTTGATTTTGGTTCTAATTCCCTTATGCATTTTAGTTTAGTTTCCTTAATTGTTGTTAGCTTAGTTGTTTGTTTATTTCTTGTTCTTGATGCTTCTAGCTCTTGCACTAACTATTGTCTTGTCCAGCTAACCCAACTGGATTTGCAAGTGTCCCTCTTTTTCTCATTCACGAGACAAAAATGATATAACAGATTGGCGATTCCATCGGGGATAGGTATCAATTTCCTCCCCATTTAGGTTGTTTGAGAAATTCTTTTTTATTTATTTAACTTGCAGGGATCATAACCGACCCAAGCCTACCTGCAAAAAAAAAAATTCGGAGCTGAGATAAGAGAATTCCATTCAAAATTTTCTTCTCGTCCGCGTATCAAAACATACGTGGGTTTTTCAGCCCACAGTTGCATCTTCCGAGCATGTGTTCCAAAAGAACTATGTTTTTCAACGCATTCTGTGCACCTTCACAAATGGGTTGTTGTTTATTTACACATTGGTGCCACATGCACCTCTATCTACTTTGCGACCCATGCATCTGTCCAGAAATTCAACATTGTAAGGATTTGTTGTGATATTTTGCAGGCCCTAGCCTTCTAAATATTGATTCTATGAAATTTTTAATATGCACCACACTTATATTCCCTATCCACATGAAGGGTTAGTCAAAACATAGGCACTTAGGTGGTTAAAATCCATATTTCTCCTATTTTTTCTTTTATTTTTCCACATGGATGGCTTGCTTTGATTGTAAAAATTAAGTTGGAATCATTCAATATCACATATATAAACACTTGCATTGGGACTAAAAATTGAACTTCAATCATTGAGTATGCTCTTCTCTCRCACCATAGAGCGATMTTGAGAATYAGAAAAATGATTGAGGGAAGATTYCATMYCCCTTAAAGAMAAAATCTTTARGAGAGGACAAAAGCCCCCCTAGGGCYCCYCTTAGWTTCTTTTTCAAACATCTTAAAYTTGTAAGGGCCCATACATGCCCACATGYTGYAAGGATAGGATAGTTTTGAAGCTACTTTCTTAGTTTACATCACTAGAGGAGTTTAAAKATTATTGTAAYGRGCCCATACATGCCCACATGTCCACAATATAKGATAGTCTTTTRAAGCTTTMTTAKATTAAATCACATTAGGGAGTTAAAATATTGGTAAGGACCCACATGTCCATATGCTAGTTCTTTASGGACTTTAAAATTMYGCAAGGTTGTACCAATGGCATCTAGTAAGATAGGTAATCAAGACTTGTAAGGACCACACAAAGTCCACATGCTTCAAGGTGACACCTAACTTATTAAAAATTTGGCACATTTTATCACTTTCTCACACACAAAGTCACTACTCACTCACATAGTTTCATCTTGAATTGTGGAGGTTGAAGTAATTTCCCCCCAAAGGGATTCTGAAATGCCCCACCCTTTTCTTGAAGAAACTATCCACTCCCACTTAAATTTGAATGAGATTGATTCACACCCCCAATCTCACAAACAACCACTAAGTTTTCCTCCACAAGAGGTACCAAAAGAATTTTTTTAGTCTAGGTAGGATCTTGGGGATATGCATCCAAATAACTCCCTGTTATCTAGTTCTCACATCTTCAAACATTAGAATTTGTCAAGTAGGGAACTTTAAAATCCTCCAAGTCAAGTGTTCCTAACACCATAAGGCAGGGAGATACCTGTGAAGGGTCGAAGGCTGAGGTCTGGTTGTTATGTGCATCCCCCGTTGAGGCACCCACCTCTTGGATGGGATCCAGCCCATGACCCATTTCTGAGGCCAGAAATCTAAATGCCACACTTTGACCGAGGTACCTAGTGACCAAATTTTAGGACATCTACCCAGGGGGAAATTGTGGGATGCAGTCACACCTTGATCAGATTTTGTGTGGCTATTGGGAAATATCTTCAACTCTTTCGAGATATGCACCTTCTACCCCTCATTATAACTGATTGTTTCATCCTTGACTAGTTCCTCTTCTACTGGCTTCAGACCCCACTGTTTAGTGCTATTGGAAGGTCCAGTGCTATTTGAGAGGAAGGACGTTACGTCTTTTAGGACACAAGAATTTTTTTTCTTTGTTCTCCCACGCAGACAAAATCCACCTACCCACATGTATACTTCTTTGATTTATGTATTATGCTCTTGTGATTAAATGCAATCGTAAGATATATTGTGAAAGTCCAAGTTATACAAAGTCTCTTGTTCATTTATTTTCTCTCATCACCATTTTCATACATCCACTTTGGTAGTCAGACATCATAGGGGACCCATAGAATCCCCGTCATTCCATACACTTGTTAAATCTCCCTCCTATTCTAGGGGGAATTCCTAGTCTTGCCAACTCATTGACTCAACCCTCTCACACCCCTGTGAGTGATACTATATTAGGATCAACTTTGATTGGTTCCACTTTACTTGGGTCCACTTCTCAAGGCCAACCATCCACTCGCTCTCCTTTACAAGGAAGCAGGGGGAAAACCTCTTCCCAAGGGAGAAGTACAACCCCACCTCACCCCCCTCATGGGTCAAGTACACAAACCACTAACACCATGGCTAGAACTAACCCTCCACTGCCACTCCAGATGCCATACTTGGCTTCCCTCAACATACCAGATCTGAGCAAGCTCATGAATGATCCTATATTGCATGACCCCACATGGCCTGCAATGCCTCCCAAACTACCTTCAGAAATCCCGAAATTTGAAGGAAAGGTAGGAGACGACCCTGCCAACCATGTGATGACCTTCCACCTATGGTTATCTTCAAATAGTATCATGGATGACTCCATCCGGTTAAGGTTATTTCAACGCACACTCATAGGTCCATCAACCAAGTGGTATGTAAATGAAAATTCAGGGTCCCATGTGGCTTTTGAATCATTGGCCAAAGCATTTTTGACCTTATTTCAACTACCAATCCACCATGAAAATGGTCTTGAACTACTCTCTGAGTTTAAACAATCCTCAACCACCCATATCATCGACCAGATTCACGAATGGCGTCGACAACGTAGTTTATTCAAAGAAAAAACCACTAAGCAACAATGCCTTGATTGGTTTCTCACATCACTTGTCTCCCTCCTTGCCAAAGATGTGGCTTTCACCTTCTCCCAATTTGAAGAAGAAACCATCAACAAGGCTCAACAATATGACCTCATCTATGCACAGTCAGGATACTTATATACGGTACTACCTGATGCCCCCAGACCCATGCCATTTGGCTAGGAAAAACCTGGGATGTCCCAGTCAGCGGATGGATTGATTGGTACCACGGCACATCACAATCTATACATCCAACGACAACCTATGTACGACACACCCCAATATCCACCGATATATGGGAGAAACCCTGGTTACCCTCCCCCCCCTTGCTAATAGCCATATCCTGTTGTCCTCCCTTCACCCATGAGTGGACCCACATTGACACCCATGATGCAATCAATTGTTTAACCAAGTTCTAGTACCCCCTCTACCTCAACTTACAACTTGAGCACTAGTGAAAGAACTGTGCCTTCCTATGTACCATATGTATCATTGCCACAAAATAATTCATACTTTCCATTTCCTGGTCCTCCACAACCGATGGCTCCACCACAAGGACAACCACACGCTGGGGTTAAATTTGTTCAACCCTCTCCGATTCAACAAGTTCAAAATTTTGAACAAATGAATATGGAAAACCCAACCCATCAGTTGAATAATTCCAAAAAGAAAGGAAAAAACTAAAACAATAATAACCCCCCATAAAACCAACCTGCTGGGGGCAACTAGAATCACTGGAACCAAAACCCCCAAGGGGGAAATCAATAAAAGTGCCAAGGAAAGAATAAAAACAACCCCCAGACCAACTTCCCTTGTGACCTTTGCAGTGAGTATGGCCATTATACTCACCATTCCCCCCAAATTGCCAACTTTAAATAAATGAAAGAATCTGTGAATGAACCACGTCCCCCAACATCGCCTGACCCTTAGCAGGTCCCACAACAATATGTGCAACAACCACACCTAGATGTGTTGCAGAACCCTATTCCACACCAAGGGGTGATGCATACCTATCATGAGATTCACCCTGCCCCTCCACAGATAGGACATTATCAAAACCCTGGCACTCCTGCAGATCGCACTATCCTCCTCACTAGTGAAGAGGAAATTCGTCTACAAACGTGCAGTCGTCAATAAAATGCACCCTCTGAATCTACTGCCATCACTTCAGAAGAAGTTCCAATTACAACTAGACCACCTTTGATGATTCCACGCCCTAACACTGACCCACCCCTTCGCATTCCTCGTATCCCATTACGACGGAATGTCAACAACCCTCAGGCTAGGGAAGCACAAAGTTACAGTTTGGTTGATGAATTGGCACAATCTCCTACCTCCATGTCAGTCTTGGAAATCCTTCAAACATTTCCCACTCAACAGAAGTCACCAATTTCCATCTTGGGGGCAGTTGAACATGCTGATACTAGACTCATCACATTTGATCTAGACTGCAGGGAACCCCGTCTCCCCACTTTGGTAGCCTTCTAGATACCAGTCAAAATTCATAACATCACATTTCATCAATGTATCATTGATGAAGGTGCATCCACATGCATCATGTCCAAAAATGTATGGAATAAACTCGACTCCCCTAAGCTAATACCATCCGCCATTAATTTAAGAGCTTATGATGGATGACCATCCTCTCCTGAAGGGCTCTTTCAAAATTTCCCCGTTGAACTCGGGGGAAAAACCATCCTTATAGACATTGAGGTTATCAACGCCCCACATGATTACAATATCCTGTTCGGACGTAGCTACATGTACGCTATGAAGGTAGTATCATCTTCTGTGTTTTGAACGATGATGTTCCCCCACAATGGGAAGATCATCACCATCGATTAAGTTTCACATTACGAGATGAACCATTCCTCCAACATCAATAAAATCCTAACTTTTGTCCACACTAATTTTTACACCAACCCACTCATCGAGATGGTCCCCAAAATTTTCAAAGACCCATCATTGCTAGGGACATACCACGGAGCACCCCCACTCATACACTCCTCATCTCAAGTATGTGTCATCTCTTCCAATGGAACTAACACTAGAGATACCATTCCTCTCGCCAAGGATTCTTCACTTTTTAACATCCCACTAGTCACAAAAATCCTACCTCAGGTACCCCTAGAGGACTCTCCAACACCACTTGTTCCTAATTTCACTCTCCCCTAGGGTCACATCTTGGTTTGGGAGATAGTCCCCCAAGCCATTACCCAAATCCCCTTCTTCTACCCCCAATCAGGTGTACACACTTCCCAAGTAGCTGCAACACTTACCCTTCCTAACATGGTGCTTTCTATTCTAGTTTGGTATCTACACCCACCTGAGTTGGTCCCTCAACCATCCCTCCCTCCCCAAACTGAGGGAATCCCAATGCATATCCCAATCCTAACCTCAACGACACCCCCCCCCCACCACTAGCTAGCACCACTACTACAATTGGG
>JZKD02S0945565.1:46981-59290 GCA_000966675.3 Picea glauca | reverse complement strand
GTTGAGACAAGTAGTTGATGAGTTGGCACATACATGAGGTGTATAGTTGATGATGTTGGTACATCTTGATGAGTCATAGTTTATGTGTATTTGATGCATGATTGATACATGTTTGGTGCATGGTTGATGCACTTGTTTATGGTACAGGTTGATTACAGGTTGTTTGGATAGGTTATTGGTACAGGTTGTTATAGGTTGAGGTACAGGTTGATGTATGGTACATGTTGGCATAGGTTATTGGTATAGGTTGGTGCATGGTTGATGCACTTATTTATGGTACATGATGATTACAGGTTTATTGGTATAGGTTGGTGCATGGTTGATTACATGTTGATTGGTACAGGTTTACAACAATATATCTCACAGTGATAGTGTGACAATGGTTCCATCACTCTACTTTTATTTTAGGGTGGTTGGACGGGGAAAGGACAGGTGGTTGTAGCCACCTTTTGGTTGTAGCCAAAGAAAATATGGGCTTAATGTAGCCTCCTTCTAGTCGTAGTCATAGAATTAGGGAGTTGGAGCTTCCCTTAGGTTGTAGCTTGAGAAACTAGGGGGTTGGAGCCTTCTTCCAGTTGTAGCTAGAAAACAAAGGAAGTTGGTGCTTCTAATGACTGTAAATATTAAAGACATATAAGAAAAAACATTATTTCATTTTCTCCCACTTTGGGTTTCCACGAAAAAAAATTGGTGTACTGTGTATGTGTATGATTGCTCATTTGTTCATTGTTTATTTACTCTGCAACTATTGGATGATAATGCTACATTGATATAAAACTTTCATTTTGTGGTTAAAAAGGATTAGATTACTCTATTATTGATTCAAACCCCTCTCAGTAATCCAACAATTGGAATCAGAGTTGCTTCCTTTAGGAAACAATTTAACCATCGGAAGGATATCATGGATTATTCTGAGAATGAAGTACCAATGTTTAATGGTCGAAATGGTTTAAAGTATAAGATGTGGATTAGAAGGATGAAAGTATTTGTACAGGCACATGGACATTATATTTGGCTATCAGTTGTTACAGGATATGATAGTTCAAAAAGGGAAAATATTGCATCCAAGAAGGAATTAAAGAAGAATAAAAAAATAGAAATGGATTTCATCTAGGAAGGATTACCTAATCCGGTAAGAGAAAAGGTTGGTAAATGTTCATCGGCCAAATAACTTTGGGATAAGTTACATGAAATATATTATTCACCCATCGCAGATTCAGAAAATGCCAAAGAAGATGCAGATACAGATCAAGAAGAATTATGTTCACCATGTCAAACAGATTCAAAAGATGAAAAGTACATAATTACCAGAGGTATGTTGTTTTTCTTTAATTGTGAAAAACACATACATCTTGAAATAGAATGCCATGAAGGAAATGAGACAAAAAAACTAATTGAAAAGGAAGACAATTATGAAGCAGAATTGACTAGTGCTTTAGATAAACTAAGAGAAGAAAATAAGTCAGTCAATAAAGAATTGATGAAACAAAAGGAAAGTGTTCACATTTTTTAAGAATCCCAATAGGTCATCAAGAACTTAAGAACTCAGCTAGAATAATCAAGAAAGATCGAAGAAAATATTGAATATCAAACACAATATTTGGAAGCCAACATAGCAACATAAAAGGAATAAGCATAAATGAGAGAGAATATATTGACATATCATCTTAAGGAAAGAACTAACGATCTAAACCATCTTGAGGAAGAGTTTGGTCAAGAAGAGAAAGGACTTGAAGAAGAAATAATCACATTAAAAATTCAGCTTGAAGAAGCGAAAATAAAAAAAGAAGTCATGAAGTCTTAGATAATGAAGAAAAAAGAAGAGGTTGAGAAGCTTGAAGAAGAAGTTGTCACATTGAGAATTAAAATCGTCAAGCTCAACAAGAACGTTGAAGAGACAAAAACATCTACATCAATTATAGAGAATGAAGAGAAGCACTCTAGGTTGCTAGAAAAGAAGAATGAAGAATATAAAAAGAGTTATGAAATAGCACTCAAAGGAAAGAATCATGGTCAACCAAAATCTAAGAAAACTATTGAAGATACATCTTCAAGAAGACCATCCATGTTCAAGCCACAAAGAAGATTCAATCATGATCATGATCAGACAAGGAAAAAATTCAGAAGGACTACACCACAAAGAACATCATTAACTCCCAGGTATGCAAACTTATTTTATGGTAATTGTTTTTATTGTACTAATTTTGGACATAAGGTTGCAGATTGCAAGGATTATAAAATAAATGTTCAAGCAATAAATGCCTATGTGGCCCCACGTGACATTGAATGTTACAAATGTTATAACTATGGACACATGGCTAGTGATTGTAGAAGCATGATTGATACTTCCATGAAAGATAACACTAATATAAGATATAAGAAAGTATGGATAAGAAAACATGAAGAACATGTGAAAAAATAACAGATCCCAAAGATCGTAGGATTGACAATTAAACGAGATGAAGAAAATTCTACGGAGAAAAAGAAAGATGTCAAATACATAAAGGTTTGGAAAATAACTAAAATAAAAGAAGGACAAGTAAATGAGGAACAAGTTCAAGAGATTGTACTTTTAGGAACTGTAGTGAAAGATGAATCCATAGAAAAAAAGAAAGAAGTCAGAGATCAGAGAGATGATGAATCTACCAATGAAGATGATGATGAATACACATCAGAGAAGGAATTGTTCTGAGCCATTCGACTTAGATACTCCTAGGTATTATGAATATTAGATAGGGGGATTCTATGCGATAGCTTTGACAGACCAAAGAACCATCCTTTGAGTAGCTTGCAGAGTTTGAGAAGATAGATCCAAAGCAATCAATTAAGATAAGTACAATCAATTGTAGTAGATAGGACTTCATGATAGTATAGTAATAATTGGGTCAACATTATGGAAAGTTGTGTAGTAGAGTCTTGGACAATATGGACATATATGGATTTGTAAGAACACTTAGCAGGTTTAGATAGATATATGACCGTGGATGAAGGCATGGATTCATAGATTGGTTCAGAAATTGGTTCAGAGACAAAGGAACATTATGGATGTTAATTACACAAGAAATGGCTCGTGCAATGCTAATGGATTCCAAATTGACATATATTTTTTGGACACATGTAGTGCATACAACAATTCACATTCAAAACAGATTAATGCTCAAAAACAACAATGAAAAAACTCCCTACAAGCTATGGAAAGGAAGACCAACAAATGTGAAGCACTTCAGAGTATTTGGAAGCAAATGCTACATCAAAAGAGAAGATGACAAAATGGGAAATTTTGACTCTTGTGTGGACAAAGGATTACTTGTTGGTTACTCAAGTACAAGGAAAACATACACGTGTTACAATATGAGGTTGAACAAATTTGTGGAAAGAATCAATGTAACAATTGATGAAACATGCGGACGAGAATTAAAGGAAGAAGAAAATGAATCAATGGAACAACTTTACGAAGAAGAAGCATAAGATGAAGAAGAAGTAGAAGGGGAAGATGAAGAAGATCATATAGAAGTAGAAGAGAAAGTTTAAAAAGTGATTCCAAAGACACCTAGCAAACAAATACAAAAGAATCATCCTTCGGATTAGATTATTAGAAACAAAGATGTAGGAGTTGAGACTAGAATAAGAATCCATTTGCCAGAACAAATGCACCTAGCACTCTCATATACGATTGAACCAAACAGTTTTGAAGAGGCCAGCAAGGATGAATTTTTGAATAAGGCCATGGATGAAGAATTATATCAAATAGTGAAGAATGACACTTGGGAATTGGTTCTGTTAGCACTGGAAGTCGCCCTTCAGATTGCGGGAAAGGAAAGCCCAATACCCATCAGTTTTTATGCCACGGGTTGGTTTTTAAAGGGTCAAATGGACGTAGACTAGAAATCTGAATGATGTTCAACATAGGACTGGATAGGAAATGCACAGAGAAGTGAGGGCCACATTAACTTCATTCAGGAAATTTGAGTTAAAGCGAGAGCAGAGGGAAGACTTGGTGAGAGAGGTGAATGAGACTGCTATGGGCATCCAGCCTTCCAACAACTCGGAGATGAAAAAATTGAACTCGAGAGAAATTTGGAGTTCAGGTTTCAGACAATGAAATGTGTTACGAACAACATAGTCACAACAACAGAATGATCAAACCTCCATCATCCTGCCGCTGTGACAACTTGACTGGATCGTCCATGCCCAAGCCATCCACTATGAGAGAGAAAAGACAACACATGGAAAATAATGAAACCAATCACAATACCACCATGATCAAACCTACATCATAACAACATAATAGTCCTCAGCTGGATCCTCCATACCTGAGTGTTTCAAACAATTTTTACAGACAAAATAGAAAGAAATAGGAAACTGACTTCTATTAATATTAAAGTCTCAAATCGATTACATAACCAAAGAACAATTATGGCATCACAAGCATTACAAAATTGGGAGCTCTGATCAACCCAAGACCATTAAAAAGTCACAAAACTCTATCTATATACTCAAAAATTTCTCCATCCTTAGCAGAGGAGTGCTCGAGCTTCGATGGTGTTGTGTCTCCTCAGTCAGACTGCACCTGCAGTCTCCTCTGTGCATGCCTTCCTCTGTTAGATGTGATCTTGACTATGCCAGTCCCTCTAATTCTCTTCTCTGTTAGACTATGCACGAAGTGTCTCTGCCCACGTGATCTCAGAACACTTGAGCTGACAGTCTGTCTTCATGGTCATACAATTCTGACTTTCATTCAAGGAGGAGACGATGCCCCAACCACCTCCCCCACTTCATAATTGCTTCATTGGGATTCGGACGACCCAAGTCAAACTTGGTGCCTAGGAGATGTGGCGACCTCTCCTTGGCTATCTGTTGCTTCGTTGGACCTTTGCAGAGGGACCTGGCTAGCGGACGTGGATGGAGTTGAGGAGGCCGAGGCGATGGACATGAATGGAAGGCTACTGGGTTTGTGTGGGCACTGAGGTGTAAAGGTGTGG
Source organism: Picea glauca (assembly GCA_000966675.3). Lineage (NCBI taxonomy): Eukaryota > Viridiplantae > Streptophyta > Pinopsida > Pinales > Pinaceae > Picea > Picea glauca. Next base: position 54,308 of record JZKD02S0945565.1, on the reverse strand, counting down.
GGTGACGCAATGTTGGTCGAGGATGTGGAGGAAAAGGGGAGGCTGTGATGGTGTGTGATTGGTTGAGGTGGGATACGACGACATGAAAAAGGTGGCATAAAAGGGGGGAGGAGGACAAATGTCGGGAAACAAGAGGTAGAAGTGAGGATGATAACATAGGTGGGGGTGACATGGGAGAGGAAGTGGAAAACACATGTCATGAGGTGATAAGGGGGGAGCGGGAGCAAGAGATGTAAAAGACAGAGGAGGGAGGTTGAGTGGGAGATAGGTGTCAGGAAGGTGGGAGGTGGTAAAGGTGAGCGGTAAGTGGTCTACTCAGAGGGGGGGTGGGGTGGTAAGCGGGAAAGGTCAATGGGGGTCCGAGTTAATAGGAGGGAGACACGTAGTGGGGGGGCCACACTTGAAAAACCACCAACTCGGACCCCCCCTTGTTAAAAGTAGAATGTCGGGGGGGGTCTGATATGGACTGTGCACCATAGATCTGAGCGTGCCAAGATCGGCCACTCATATCTACACGTTCCATAATCACATCACACCAAGCCATCAGGCCACCCATAGACTTAGGATAAAATGAATTTGGTGTGTTTTAGCCCCTTTTTCTCTCATTTTGTCACCTAGAGGCCAAAACCAAGGAAAACACCCCCCCTACAAGGATATGTTCTAACACTAGGCTCCATGGGGGATAGAGTCCTCCCTACGAGGCTCTAAGATCTCTTTTTACAGTTCTAGTCACCTTCTGCATTGGGCGATGGAGTCAAGCTCAAAAACACCCTACTGAGGAAATAAATCCGAAAAATAAAAATGAAAAAAAACTTACAAGGGCTCCAAGGAGCTTATTTATGTACAATCCTAAACTAATCAATTTTTAAAAAGTGCTAGGTGAAAGAAAATTTCCACCATATCCAATCAAGTAACTTCCATATCCAATCAAGTAACTTCCTAAATGGAAGCTCCTTTACTTTGTCGGTGATCACTAGTAGATGATGCAATCGGGACAACAGAACGATTGCACCCTTCAGCTCCTCTCCCAGGGCTGAAGTTGAGACAAAATAGGGAGGCTCCAAGATGTGAAGGAAATGCCACTCCATGTACTCGTCGATAGGCTCATAGAATGAGTGGAAAATCCTAAAAAATTTGTAATAGGCATCCTGATATGATCCACAACTGCTCACACATGGCTGAATATCTTTGATAAGCATAGGTGGATGAGGAGTTGATGCAGGCTGACCAGTCTCAGGTGATCATTGTTCTCTTACAAGATCTGGATAGAAGATAAATTTCCCCTTCTACTACTTCTATGGTTCTTCTTCATGGATTTCCCAAGGGTCAGATTCATAATCACCATAAATAGGACCCGTGCAAAAGCTCTTCTTTGCAATCTGCTGCTCAACATCTTCTACAGGCCAAGGATGGAGGATTTCCTCGTAATATTATTCATTAGTGAACAAGGGATACCAATCTGTAGTTTGTTCTTGGAAATCCTGCATATCTAGCTCAGAACTTGATTCATAGCTGTCATATACAGGCTGGCTGCTCCCCAAGTTAGCAAATTGTGATGAAGGGCTTTACTGATCCTCATCCAAATAATCATCAAAGGTTGAAACAACAAGCACACTAGGAGAAGAATGCAAGGCCTCTATAAATATGGAATCTTCATCATCATCCTCAGTAGGGCTGCCAGGAACATCTGCTTCAAGGACTGGAAAATCCTCTGTATATTCTTAAAAAAGGTAGCAATCATGATCTACCCTCAATCCCTCTAACTCTATAGAAAGAGACTTCACCAGCTCCATCAGCTCACTTAGAGCATCTGCTTCTTCCTGGTCCTCATCCTCATAGCCTTCATCTGATGAAGATGAACAGGGAAGAGGAAGAAATAATTTTTGATCTAAGTCATCAGGCTCATCTTCATGGCCTACGTAAGAAGCAACTATATCTTGAATACAGTCATTGTATCCCTCACAACAACTATGAAAAATTAACTCAGAGGGATAAAAATTCTGAGAATGCTTATTGAAAGATGAATGAAATTCTCCTAGTGAAGAAATGCTAGAAGAGGGTAAAGAATGATACCACTCACGAGCATCCCCTACTAACGAGAACATGAACATCTTCATTAATAAATCCTCATGATGTATCTCCCACTGGTGCATGAGTTCATGAAACACTTTGAGATGCTGAGCAGGGTTGTCCCCTTTATGCTCTGTAAATATAGGAAGATAATCATTCCACTCATTCAGAGCAGGGACAACATTGGGAAAACCAGGAACAACAGAAAAATTAAAGGGAGCAAACCTCCGAGCCAAGATTTTTTCCATTTCGAACCAGTGGAGTCGCCAATCGATCCTTCAACCATGGAGCCGCCAGGTGAATGATGCGTAGAATGAGTTTGTCTAGTCTTTGTTCGCCATCAAATACCAAAGTTGATCGTTGTGTTCTCCCAAGGGATACCAGGGATAGCCAGAAGAAGCCACACTGAAACAGAGGAGTTGAGACAGTGGAGTCACCTTAGTGGAGTTTCCAGGTGCACAGCTGCAATCTTTGATGTACTAGGTTTCGATGCACCTTCAGAACTAGTAAGATTTGTTGTTCAATCCTAGGGAAAATCTTCAATTCGTCCCCGAGAACAGCGCCATAAATGTTATGACTGAAAGTTTCCCTTCAGACTGCGGGAAAGGCAAGCCCAGTACCCATAAGTTTTTATGTCACAGGTTGGTTTTTAAAGGGTCAAATGGACACAGACTCAGAACCTGAATGATGTTCAACACAGGACTGGACAAGAAATGCATAGGGAAGTGAGGGCCACATTAACTTCGGTCAGGAAATTTGAGTTAAAGTGAGAGAAGAGGCAAGACTTGGTGAGAGAGGTGAATGAGACTACTATGGGCATCCGACCTTCCAACAACTCGAAGATGAAAAGCTTGAACTCGAGAGAAATCCGAAGTTCAGGTTTCAGACACCGAAATGTGTTATGAACAACATAGTCACAACAATAGAATGATCAAACCTCCATCATCCTGCTGCTACGATAGCTCGACTAGATCATCCATGCCCGAGTGTAATATCTCTAAGGCTGAACCCAATTGTAAATGTAAATGTACTTAAGCTGGTGAGTTGTTTTGATATCGTTTTTGTATGCACCTTTCATGGCATAGTGCATGCATGTACTCTGCAGTAAAATGAGGAAGTTTGCACATTCTAGGATACCGCGCCCAACAACCTAAGTGTGCATGATTGTGAGGCTAGGGAGCCTTTGTGTATATGCTACATTTTATAGGCTAGTGAGCCAGTTATTATAAGCTAGGATGCTTATGTTTTGATTAGGCCAGAGAGCCTAGATGTTAAAGGCCAGTGTGCCTACTTTTGTATATATCTCATAATTAATATAAATTTCATCGTTGTGTGTAGACTGACCACGATAAAAGAGTATGGGGGACTAAATTCCACTAGTTAGGGAAAGGGTAGGGCTAAAAGTTAAGGAAAAATGGCTAAGCTAGGGAGCTAAAGCCAAAAAGGAATATTATATTAATATTTCTTTAAATCATAAGGTATGGATAATTATTTTATCCTAAGTTCTAAAGTTGGGGACAAGTGAGCCAAAGTAGCTCTCAACCTGACAAGTGTCAGGTTGGGGACATGCATACATATTGTGGGAAATTAGTTCATTTTCCCATCTTTTCCATCATTCCTTCCATCATCTAGCCATGATTCCATGACCATTGTCACTCACGTAATCAATTATTCTTCATACATTCATGTCATTGTACCTGAACCTGTATCGTCATTATACCTAAACCTGTATCCTTAGCGATTCTCTATTTGTGTAGTTGGTTAGCTTGGGAGCTGGACTGAAGAGGTAGGTTGTCAGGCCTATGGGATATTGAAGAGGCGGGTTGTCAGGCCCATGAGAAATTCTCTCTGGGTGAGAGAATTGTTGGGAATTGATTTCCGGAAGGTGTTGACCTACAACTACAGTGCTCTGAGACTTCCTATCCAGACTGTTGTTGAATCCCAGAAAGGAAGTCGAGAAGCCAAAGGACTGTTGAGAAGAGAAGGGGCACACTTCCTGGGTGGGACAGACATGTGGGGAATGAGGGACTATAGGCATTTATTTGAGTGAGCACCTGTGACAAAGTATTTCCTGTTGTCCATGAGCCATTAGCCTGGTTAGGAATCCCTTTACCTGGGTGGAGTTTAGTCCCATCTCAGGGGTGACTCACTGTTGAGAGTGATGAACAATGTGGTCTAAGGCTGGGAGGTTTGTGGAAGTTATGCATGCAGTTGGTGACATTCTTACCAAGATAAGTGTCAATTGTGTGATAAATTTACATGCTGCATTGTTATTTACATGGTTATTTTTATGGGTTATCATATGTGTGGTAATAACTGTGTTTATTTTTATGGGTATTTCCTGCATATGATGCATGTATATGCTTACTTTTATTTTAGTAAGAATCCATGTAGTACATATGTATTTGTATGTGTACATTTTATATATATGTTTCTGCAAGAGCTCCATGTGTATATATTTTAATTGCATGCAGTTCGAAAAATGTATGTAGCATAGCTCAGTTAGATGCTGGGTATGTTACAGTATGTTCTGCAGAGAGAACAAGAAGAGTTATCTGGCATAGCGTGGCCCAACATGGATGACCGGAGACATTAAAAATTGGTATCAGAGCTTCAGTTTTCAGCAATGAGCCTGGATGGGCCAAACAAGTTGAGTTGAGGAGAAATTACATAGAGGATTTAATTCAAAGTGGCCAAATTTTAAGTCACAGAATGTCCATGGTAAATTTTAGAAACAACGACGCGGAATTGGGAAAAGCCCCAATTTCTGTTGTTGAATTCATGAGAAAATGGAGAAATCCATCCAAGTGATGAGATATTCCCGATTTAATACTTGTTTTAGCAAATTTAGATCTAGAATGGGTCGAATTTGAAGTTACAATGAAGCCATGACAGATGGAGCGAGTTTAGTGCTTAAAATTCTCAATTTGCGAATTGATTTTTGGATAAATTCATTCTAGAAATGTCAACCCACAATGATTTGTTGTTACAGAGGTTGAATTGGTGTTATCAGGGTGAAATTGAATAAATTTCATAATTGCAAAATTTCGATGGTAAATTGGGGAAAAGTTAATACAAAAGCCCCAATTTCTGCAGCGGAATTCACGAGGAGTTGATGTGCATAAAAATGACTATGCACAGTTGGGCGCATTAAAAATGCATGATGCACAGTGAAAAGTTTGTGATATGTAAAAAATGATCACTACGCAGAAAAATGTTGGCTTGTTGGTGTGCGCGCTAAATTTCGATGTTGTGCAGAAAAATGTTGGTGTACAGGACCGCGCGATAAATTTAGCATTGTGCGGTGTGCACACTCATAATAATGGTGCGCATGATGTGCACAGTATTAGCACAATGCAATTGAGTATGGTAGTTGCATGCGCAATGTGGGTAAATGTGGTCACACGATAATTTAGTGAATGGTGCACGGTGGGGTGTACTAAACTTTGGCATGGTGCAATGAGTCGAGTGAATTATGTGTGGAATATCAGTGGGCAGTACAAAAACTGCGCCTGGTGGATATTGGTGCATGGTACAAAAATACGCATGGTGTATATTGGCACACGGTACAAAAAAATTCGCACGATGGATATTGGCACGTGACATAAAAGTAGTGCGTGCAAGTTATTGGCGCACGACATAAAAGTAGTGCGTGCAAGTTATTGGTGTGACAGAGAAGTGATACACAATGGTTTTAAAGTGTGTGAAGCATGATTTACCTTGTGTTGTTGATGCACATGGTAAATACGGGTGCAAATATTGAAATTTATGCGCGTGAAGTCATTTGAAGGGTGAACAACAAAAAAAAACCAGTGATTTTTTGCGACATTTTATATCATTTGAACGTCATCTTTTTGCAACACGTTTTTGAGGCCCTTAAGAGTGTTTTTAGCAACTCAAAAACTATGAGACATAGCTATACCTAAGGTACACTATGTCTCTACAACTCAAATAAAAGAGCTCAGAGAGAGACTTCTAATGGTGTAAATTGTTCGTCAAACGAAGATTTTATGAAAAAGTTAAAGCACAAACAATGAAGGGTAAATTTTAAGACCCCACTAACTTCAAAGAGCCATAAATTTATGCTCCAGAATCAGATCGAGGCGCATGAGCAGTCAATGGAAGGATATTGAGCCATAGAATATAGTCCTAGAGTTCAATTAAATTTTTGGGCATTTTAAAAGTGTTTAATATGGAAAATAAGGAACATGTATCATATCAGTTACAATATGGTATATTGGCCTTGAACTTCAACAGGCTGTAACTAGAAACCAAGAACCCAGAAAGAGCTGAAACTTGGATAGAGTGTCCATAATATGTATATGAGGAAACCCAATTGAGATGCTATGAAAAATCCAAAGGATTAGGTGCAAAAATGCATAATTACAGTGCAGAGTTGTGCCAAGTTGAAAAATGAACAGAAAATTTAATGAGAAAATTTCAAATAGCCATAACTTTCTGCTCAAGACTCAGAATTGAGCATGTGAGAAGGTGTTGGAAAGGTATAGGACAACATAATATAAATATCCACCCAGAAAATTGATTTGGACATTCAATTTTTTAGGAAATCAGAAGAAATAATTCTGATATATATTATTGAACTAGAATGGTTCATATTTTCATGAAATTGTTGAAACAGTTAGCCTGACAAAGTTTTGTTGGCTGCACATTTTGCAGAGTTAACAACAAATAGATCAGATCAAGATAATCATAAAGTCCATAGTAATGGAAGAGGCATAGGGGACTTACAGTAAGGAGGATGAGATTAGAGGGATGGATGTTCATTTGGGAATTGAAGGAACAAACTTCAATGGACATGGAGATGAAAGGAATGAAAACATGAATATGGCAGAGACCATTAAAAATTTGCAGAAGGATGTACAAAGACATAAAGTTGATAATGAAAGGCTTATGAGAGACAAGGAGTAATAGGATGACTTCAACATGAATTTATTGCAAATCTTGAACCAAATAGAAAATAAATTGGACAAGGAGAGTGGCTCAAGAAAATCTAGAAGTCACAAACCTCCTAATGAGGAAAGAAGAACCATAAGTGTTAGCAGACATCACCGCCACTCCCCGAGGCATTCTAATAAGAGAGAACACAAGAGATTGAGTCCATCCCCTATTAGAAAGAACAATAGGTCTAGGGTGGATGAGCTACAAGGAGAAATGAACAAAATCAAACCTCCTACATTTGATGGTGAGCACAAGAAGGATGAAGATGCAGAAACATGGTTGTTGGGCATGAGAAAGT
>JZKD02S0945565.1:17873-37452 GCA_000966675.3 Picea glauca | reverse complement strand
TAAGTTACAAAAAGGAATGATTTATAATAACAATTATCCTATTTTAAAGGGACCATTAGGAGCAACTCTGTCATATCCAGGCCCCCTTCCTTTGACCACCATTTGTCCAAAAAATTTTGGGATGTACTTGAGAATTCATTTCAGCTTAGAGATCTCCTCCTTTAGAGTGTCCAACCAGACCAATTGATTCTCCCCAATGCTTTCATCCATTTAGGCTATGGTTTCTATCTTCTATCATTTTATCCATTTCTTTTTCATAGATCACATGTTGATGATCAAGTCTCTCATGATGGGATTTAGCCTGACTGATGCAGGAGCATTATAAGCAGCCAACCAAGCAAGCATAAATGATCTAGATTTATGTAGGAACACAATGAAATATAGAAATACACATAAACGCAGAGATGCAGTGGAAATAAGACTTCATTTCATTAATAACAAATGACTGAAAAATGCTGATAGACAGAATGGAAATAAACTAGGTAGGGCACTGGTAGCTTATCTCTGAGAACAGATGTGGCGGCTACTGGACTCTGAACTGCCTATTACAATGAGGCTCGAAGGATTATATATTACTGAGAAACAATGGAAAACCCTAAACATCCAAAAACCTAATCCTAGGAGATGAAACGCTAGAATATGGGCCCCGTTGGGGTAAATTGGTACATCAATTTCCCGGGGTCATAACTTTGGCATACTATCTCCACTTGATGCACTTGATACATTGTTAGAAACATCTATCCGAGGACTACACTGCTGACAATGAATATTGAGACTGGAACAAACTCATATTCGTTGGAGCATTCATGCCCAAAAAACGTCATTTAGGGCCTCAAAACAACTCTGGAAGTTCAGGACCCGAAGAACTGCTAAAAATAGTAAATTGTGCTACAATTAAGGAAACTGAAAAACTGAAAGAAACAATGGTGTGCCTCCAAGTGGAATAGGTGGGTGGCCACCAATATCCACCTGGATCAGTCCTCCCCCCTTAGGAAGCAATGGTCCCCATTGCATTGAGTTCCTCCATGAGATGAGGAAACTTTTGCTGAACTTGGTCCTTAGTGAGCCACTTGCCCTGGTGAAGGAGTTGGCCTGCTTTGCAACTCGATATAGCTGGATCCTTTGTTGGTGGGTGTTCTTGATCTATGTGTCCATAATTTGATCAGTTGTGGCTTGTTCCATGCAATTTGGGTTTAACTATGTTTGTGTGAGTTGTTCTACCATGTTGGATGTGTCTAGTAGAGGTGGAAAGTAGGGCCGAAGGTGGTCCACATTGAACACTAGGTGCAGACCAAGGAATGGTGGAATACTGAGCTCAAAGGAATTGTCCCCTACAACCTTGGTGATGGTGTATGGCCCATATCGAAGCAAGCGAATCTTGCGGTAGGGTCCAGCGAGGCACTCCTTTTGCAAATGTAGCCACACTTTGTCGCCCACCTGGAAGTTGTGTGGCACCTGATGTTGATCATGTCATTGCTTGTACTTAGCATTGGATCTATCCAATATGTCATGAAATTATTGGTGGATGTGCTGAATGTGCTCAATGAATTTGTTTTCCTTGTCATCCTCAGACTGGACATGGGTGGAATCTGCCCGAGCAGCCGCAAATGGCATGGCTACATCAATGGGACATAGTGGCTGGTATCCCAAGCCCACTTGAAAGGGGTTGTGGCTGGTTGAGCTATGGAGAGCCTGGTTGTAGTTGTGTTGTACATAAGGGAGGCTCTCATCCCATGTGTGTGGATGCTTTGAGTTGTACATACACAGAATGTGCACAATCATCTAGTTGACGACCTCTGTTTGGCCATCAGTTTACGGATGGAAAGTTGTGGACTTGGTGAGCTTGGTGTCCAGCATCGACCAGAGGCTAGACCAAAATGTACTGAGGAACCTGCTGTCTCGATCTAAGATGATAGACTGTGGGATACCAAAGTGTACCCACACTCGTTCAAAGAAGAGTTTAGCAGTGGCTTCTACTGTGATATTCTTCTTGTAGGCCATCATAATGGACATCTTCAAGAATCGATCAATGACCACAAAAACATAGTCATTTCCATGCTTAGTAGAAGGAAGGCCCGATATGTAATCCATAGAGATGGATTCCCAAGGTCGACTGGGGGTAGGAAGCATAGTATAGAGGCCTTTCTTCTTGATGGTTGGTTTGGAAATGGTGCAAGCAGTGCAGGACTTGATGTACTTCCCAACATCTTACTGAAGGTTCAGCCAATAGAAATACTTTTGCAGTACTACCATGGTTTTCTCTACCCCAAAATGCCCCCCGACTAGACTATAGTGCGCCTCCCAAATCATCTTGGCACGCTCACTTGAAGGAGCACAAAGGTGTCCCAGGTGACAAAGCAAGGAATCTTGGAGGTGAAAATTGAGAACTCGCTTACCCTCCAAGAGTGCATTGTATGTGTGGTCGAACTCTGGATCACTCATGTAGAGAAGCAGCCAATCAGAAGTCTCATTCCCACAAGAGTTGAGCATAGTGGTTAGCACCACGATGGGTGGTTGACTGAGGCATTCTACAACATTATTAGTCCTGCCTTTCTTGTACTTAATGTTCAAATGAAACTGTTGTAGGTATGTGGACCACTTCTGATGGTGTTCATTCTGCAACTTCCCTTGTGTCTGTATGAACTGCAGGGGTTGGTGGTCTATGTGGATGATTGTTTCCTTTACCAAAATGTAATGCTTCCATTGCCAACAAGCCTGCACAATGGAATACATTTCTTTGTCATAAGTGGGATACTTTCAGACTGTGTCAGAAAGTGTCTCACTGTGATATTCCATTGGATGCCCATGTTGAGTAAGGACTACCCCAATGGCATAGTCAGAGGCATCTGTCTCAATCTCAAATGGTTGTTGCAAGTCTGGTAATGTGAGCATTGGTGCAGAGAAGAGGTGATGCTTCAACTCCTCGAATACCTTCTGTTGAGATTTGGACCAAAAAAAAATTTATTTATCTCCTCCCTTGGTGACTTGACTCAAGGGCCAAGTGATATGAGAGAATCCCAACAAAAACCTACGGTAGAAATTGGCAAGACCTAAAAATCTATGGAGCTCTGTTAGGGTGGTTGGGGCTGGCCAATCCTGAATGACTTGGATCTTTGCTAGATCCACATGCACCCCCCGCTCATCAATAATGTATCCTAGATACTAAACATGGGTCATGCCAAAATCTCATTTCTCCAAATTGGCACACAACTTGTGCTGTCATAGTGTTTGGAGGACCTATCGGATGTGGTGGAGGTGCTCTTCCCAAGTCCAGCTGAAGATCAGAATGTCATCCAAATACACCACTACAAATGATTTGGTGAATGGTCGTAGGATGTCATCCATTATCCTCATGAAGGTTTTAGGGTCATTTGTCAACCTGAATGGCATGACCAACCATTTGAAAATACCCTCCTTGGATTTGAATGCAGCCTTCCACACATCAGAGGGTTTGATTGGTACCTGGTGCTACCCTGACTTCAAGTCAATCTTGCTGAAATATTTCACCCCCTTGAGTTGGTCCAGAAGGTCATCAATCCATGGGATCAGGTACCTATTTTGAATAGTGATCTTGTTCAGTGCCTGATAGTCAATGCAAAGTCTCCAAGTCCCATCCTTCTTCTGCACCAACACGATCAGGCTCCCACAGGGTGATGAACTCGGCCGGATGTGACCTTTCTACAACAGCTCCTGAATCTACCTCTTGATTTCATCATTCTCCAGAACAGAGTGTCGATAGATGGGTCCATTGGGCAATGACACACCTGGGTTCAGATCGATGGGGTGCTTGACCTGGCAGTGTAGAGCCACCCCTACAGGGGAGGTGAAGATGTCCTTGTACTCCTCCATGACCTTATCCATTTGTTGTTTTTGTGCAGCGGGGCCTTGTCTGGAGGTCATGGCCATATTCTTCCTCTTTCCCTGAGGGCATATCATCAGGAAAACAAATTTCTTGCTTTTGGAAATGAGCTTACTGCATTGTTTTGCATTAACCAAAGAGATGGTGGTATGCAGTACTATCTCCAGTATCTTGTATATCTTATTGCCCAAGGTGATAATAACAACACGAGGCCTAGAATCATACACAACATGTCACTTCCACAAGTGTGGTTGGCTTAATAATACATCAGAAACATCAAGAGGAGAAATGTCACATAATACCTCATTTGTGAAGGGCTTGATACTATAGGGAAGGCAACATTGTTGGCTGACGTGGAGGTCCCGTCCTTGGTGCAACCACCCGATGGTGTATGTTTGTGGGTGTGGTGTGGTCAGAAAGCCTAGCCACTTCACGTCCTCTACTGAGATGAGGTTCTTTTGGCTCCCACTGTCGACAATGAAATGCAATGGGGAACCCTTTACCCACATTTTGGAATGGAAGAGACACTCCACCTCCTCTGGATCTTCTGGTTCCTCCTTCTGGATCTTCATGGTGGCAACGATGGCATTGGGCTCCGCATCAATAATATGCTTCCCCCTATCATTCCCCTTGTTGGGTTTTGATTCAGAGTTGGAGCATGCATCTGATTCATAAGCCTTCAACTCGGCTACCAGTGACTGCTTGGCCTGACACTCACTTGTGTTGTGAGTGGAGCTCTTATGGAACTCACACCACTTCCCCGTGTCCTTTTTTGGCTTTGTGGTGTTGTTCTTTGCTTGTGGATTTGGTAGGTTATCCTGGGCTTCCCTGCCTTGGATTGGTCCTTTTTTCTGTGGTTTGGGGATACCTTTCCCTTACTTCTAATTCGCAGACCCAAAGTCTCACTTTTTCTGTTTGAACTTCCGCTCAATCTTGGCAGTGTATCGGTATGCCACACCAAGCAAGGAGATGTCGAGGAACTCCATTTCCTCCTGAATTTATCTGTGCAGACAACTGTGGTACTTTAACACCAAATGTTTCTCTGAATCTTTGATACCCAACTTTGTGCGTAGGGTATGAAACAGATTCATCATCTCATGCACATCTTGGTCCCTTTGCTGCCACAATGTAGTCCATTGTATGTATTTGTCCTCATAGCTCCCCACAGTATAATATTGTTCCTTGATGGCATCTCGAAAAGAATTCCAAGTGGGTGTGGCCGAGAACAGAGAGGGTTCCCCCTCGTCCTGTTTCTCCAAGTAGGTTAGCCACCAGTCCTTGACATGGGGGGCGGCTTTGAGGAGTGCGAAAATAATCCTTTCTCGGTCGAAAAATTCATGAGCCGAGAAATATCCTTCTAACAGATTCAACCATCTATCTACAACATTTGCATCTATTTGGCCCTCAAATATGGGAATTTCAAAGTTTACTTATACCTTAAAAGGAGTGGCACCTCCAGAGTGGCTGTTGGATGTTGATGTGCTGCTAGTGGGAATCCATTGAAGAATCTAGGCAAAGTTGTCCATCATCACATTCCTTTGTTTCTCAAGGGCCTCCTTGAGAAAATTTTTGATAGGATCTCTTACTCCCTCATCTTTCTTTTCTTCCCCCATGGGCAGTCATCGGGTTTTACGAGACTGATCTTGCAAAGGTTCAACCAGATTGAGCCCCAACTCCTTATACCCTGACCTTGTTGGGGACATGCAAATAAAGACCGAGAACGAGCAGACCGCTCTAATACCACTGATCCAGATTTATGTAGAAACACAATGAAATACATAAATACACATAAACGTAGAGACGCAGTGGAAATAAAACTTCATTTCATTAATAACAAATGATTGAAAAATGCTTACAGACAGAATGGAAATAAACTAGCTAGGGTGCTGGTAGCTTATCTCTGAGAACAGATGTGGCGGCTACTAGCCTCTGAACTGCTTGTTACAATGAGGCTTGAAGGCCTATATATTACTGAGAAATAATGGAAAACCCTAAACATCCAAAAACCTAACCCTAGAAGATGAAACGCCAGAATATGGGCCCCGTTGGGGTAAATTGGTACATCAATTTCCCGGGGTCGTAACTTTGGCATACTATCTCTGTTTGACACACATGGTACATCGTTAGAAAGATCTATCCGAGGACTACACTGCTGATAGTGAATATCGAGTCTGGAATAGACTCCTATTTTTTGAACTCGATATTCATGCACAAAAAATGTTGTTTAGGGCCTCAAAACAACTTTTGAAGTTCAAGACCCAAATAACTACTAAAAATAGTAAATTGTGCTACAATTAAGGAAACTGAAAAACTGAAAGAAAAAATGGTGTGGGTCCAAGTGGAATAGGTAGGTGGCCACCAATATCCATCTAGATCAATAAAGGTGGAAGATAGTTGGAAAAGCGCAACACACATTTTACACATTTTGAATGTTTTTGAAAAATTAATGAGCAAACATTAATGTAGTAGTTAAAGGAAGCATACTTGCATGTTGTAAACAGATCTTGAGTGATTTTCTCTCATTTGCCAGATGTAATAGACATTAAGTCTATTTAATGAAAGTAGGTAGATTTGAATTAAGAGATTAGACAGTTTTAGAAGTGTAGGAGGGAAAATGGATACAGACACCCTCACCCTTGTATCATTGTATCATGGTAACATTATCATCATTGAGAGTTGTAGTAGAGAGCTATAGAGAAGAGCCCATGTACAAGAGAAATTGAGTTAATATATGAAGCTTTGACTCAATATTCACGGTGTTATGATGCTTACTGTTTGCATTTGTTGAATGGTATATTTACAGTTGTTTTATTCTCTCTGTTTATGCATTTGTTTCAATGTTGGGTTAAATGTGTGATTTCATGTTGAATGTATGAAGTTTGAGAGAGGAGAAGAATGAATTTCAATTGTTTCTCTTCTTGGGAATTCCTGGAAGGAGTGCAGTGAAATGTCCGCAAGGCGTGTGTTGGCAAGAGTTTGAGTTTTATCTTAGAGAGCTCAGGAGAGATACTGTTGTTCTCATACCATTAGAAGTGTAGGTGAAATACAAAGCCGTGCAAGGTGTGCGCAGGCTGGTGGAAGCCTTAGTACTGATCAACTAAGTTGAAGGTGGAAGGACTTCTATTGCAAACAATGCATAGAGCTGAAGACTCAAATAACTGGAAGTTATTTGAAAGTTTTCCACAAGGAGTGCGAGCAGGAAACTCTTTGGGAGGCTTGAGTTTGCAAGTGAAATTTCAGGAGGGATAACACTTTTGAACATTTCAAAGGAAGACGAGTATTGAAGATGTCGCATAGAAGTTAAGTTCAGAAGGGAGAACATTCAATCATTTGGGCAGAAGCCATTGAAGCATGAATCGAGCAGTCGGAATTCTCCATGGAGAGTTCATGAAGTTGCGAAGACTGTAGGATCCAGTGGAGTCATATGGACGGTGAGAAGCCTTCATGAAGGAAGTGCGAAGTTGCGAGAGTCATTGGATTTGGTAGAGTTGCAAGGTGATTAGAGGCTGGTGAAACCCATCACCTTAGGATCCAGGATCAACGTGAGCCATTGATCATGCTTTGTGTATGTCGTTGGATCATATCGTAAACTCAAGGTTCGTGAATTTGGAGGCCAGACCAATTTTATTGGTTTGCACGAAGTTCCAAGTTGCGAGGAATAGAGAAGAAGATCTAGATCGTTGGATCCAAAACTACGGGAGAGCCATTGGATCAGAATCTTTTCATGGCATCACGTACTCGGGGGTTCGGGGTTTGAGAGAGTTTCTTTTCGACTATAGAAGTCACTAAGTGCCGAGCACCGAGGGCTCGTGTGAACACGTGGCACATTCGGTTGGTGGGGACCGCGTGGTTGACAGGTGGCATAGTAACAACACCCAGAGAAAGACAGAAGCGGGTGACAGGTGGTGGACACACTTCACCTAGGAAGGAATCAACTATTTTTGACTTATCACATCTCGAGGATTCATGAAGGAGGAGCACAAGGGCTCAACGCTCCAACTTGTGAAGTTGCGAGTTGCGAGGGGTGTTAGAGTTAGGCCCTAGCCCGTGGTCATTGGTAGAGGTGCTAGAAAGGAGAAACCATACCTGTATCAGCATCTCGGGTATCAGAGGTTTGGAAAAGAGGAGTCAAGGATATTCAACTCACAAACTCGTGGGTTGCGAGTTGTGAAAAGCACTTGCACTAAGGCTGTGTTGTGGTCGTGTGGAGGCAAAGACTCACACCTGGTGCACGTGGTACAGGTGGAGTTTTTGTGAAGGACCTATGGATTGGATTTATTGAAGGTTTCAACAAGGAACTGAAGGAGTCACTCGACTCGTGGAGAAATTAGAACGATCCTATGCGTATCTCGGCCCGAGGGAAGGGGGTCTACATCATTAGTTTGGTATCAAAGCTTGATTTTTTCTGTATATTTCAAGCAGAGTGAGGTAGAGGAAAAGGAGTAGTCTGACACCATAAATTTGGTATCAGAGCTGAAGAACAAGTTCTTTGCTTTCTGTAGCAGAGAAAAGAGGAACATTTTACAATCATGCCACTGAGAAGAAGAGATAGGCCAATGCCAATGCCTGATCCAGCAAGAGAAAGAGAAATGCGTGAGTTACGTGCCAGGCTTGATGCCATGGAGACAACACCGAGGCACACAGTTGATGCTGGGGATATCAGCGAAGATGAAAGTGAGAATGAATATGGAAACAAAGGAGAAAAAGTTGCAGTCAAAGATGCTACAGATGAATGCCTATTCAGGGATGTTGCGAGGATAGGTGCTAGAGAAAAAATGGACATTCCAGTGTACGAAGGAAACTTAGATGTTGAAGAATTTCTAGAATAGATTAGATCTCTAGACAAATACTTCGACTATGAGGATGTTGAGGAAGACAAGAAAGTCAAACATGTTGTTACTAGACTTAAAGGGCATGCAACACTATGGTGGGATGGATTGCAGGCTGACAGATGCTGCAAGGGAAAGAAAAAAATCAAGAGCTAGGATAGAATGGTTGCAAAGATGAAAGCTAAATTCATACCTAGGGATTATCAAATCACTTTGTTTCAGAGGATGTAGAATTTGAGACAGAATTTGATGTCAGTGAAAGAATACACTGAAGAATTCTATAGGATAAACATTAGAGCAGGTCATTGAGAAAGCGATGATGAAAAATTTGTTAGGTACATGAATAGTCTGCAATATCACATTCAATATGAGATGAGCATGGTGACTATTCGAACTATGGAAGATTCTTATTAGATGGATCTGAAAGATGAAGAGAAGCTTAGCCGAAAAAAAGCTCAAAGAGGCCGAGGTAGAAGTCAAGCTAGAGGCAAAACAATTGCCCAAGACAGAACTCATAAACCTAAAGAAGAGGGGAAGAAACCTCAAAATCAACCTAAGAGGGGAGGAAGCTCACAGGAAAGGTAGTATGCTAATAGAAATACTTTTCCTCGAGCCAGAGGAAGAAGAAGAGGCATAGGAGGTGAAGTGAAATGCTTTGTCTGTGGAAAAATCGGACATAAATCCTATGAGTGTCCAGATAGTAAGAAAGATGGTGGTGAAACTCACATTGCCGAAGCTCAATGATGGAATGTTGAGGTAGAAGACACTAAGGGTGGAAGATCCTTAATGATGAGGAAATTTCTCTTAAAGCCAGAGAAGGAGGCAGAGAACCCAACCCAAAGAAACAGTATATTTAGGATTGCTTGCAAAACTAAAGATAGAGTATGCAAAGTCATAGTGGATAGCGGTAGCACATACAATCTCATATCTACAGAGATGGTAGAAAAGTTGGAATTGGAGATTGTTTTACATCCGAGCCCATACAGAATTTCGTGGCTACAAAAATGACATCAGGTAAATGTCACTAAATAGTGTTTAGTTGAATTTAAAATAGGAGGATATAAAGATGAAATATTATGTGATGTCATTCCCATGGATGTTTGCCATCTATTGTTGGGTAGACCATGGAAATATGATAGAAACGTAGTTCATGATGGGAGGAAGAACACGTACACCCTGGAGAAAAATGGTAGGACTCACATGTTGTTGTCGATTAAGGATAAAGAAGTGAAAACAAAGATGAGCAACATTGCACTTCTCATGAGTGGGATGGAACTTCTTAATGAGGTTAAGAAGAAGGAAAACATTCAATTTATTATGGTCAGGAAGCCCAAAATTGTTTTGACCAGTACAAGAATAGATGATTTACCAAAAGAAATCCAGGAGTTGCTAGAAAAGTTTGTTGATATAGTAGTGGATGAACTACCTTGTTCATTTCCACCTATCAAGAGAATAAGCCATCATATTGATCTTATACCTAGAGCCAATTTACGAAACAAAGTAGCGTATAGGTTGACATCGTAGGAAAATGAAGAAGTTAAGAGACAGGTCCAAGACTTAATGGACAAAGGATTGATTTGAAAAATCTTGAGTCCATGCGATGTTCCGACAATGCTCAACCCAAAGAAATATGGAGGCTAGAGAATTTGTACAGAGTCAAGAGAAATCAATAAGATTACCATCAAATACAGATTTCCATTGCCAAGGATGGATGATTTGATGGATTGCTTGAGTGGAGCAAAGTTTTTTTCAAAGATTGATTTGAAAAGTGGATATCATCAGATTAGGGTGAGAGAAGGTAATGAATGGAATACATCATTCAAGACGAATGAGGGGCTGTATGAATGGCTTGTTATGCCATTTGGCTTAATGAATGCACCCAGTACTTTCATGAGGTTGATGAATGAAGTTCTGAAGGATTTCATAGGAAAATTCGTCATTGTATATCTTGATGATAAATTAATTTTTAGCAGGACAGAAGCAGAACACTTAAAGCATTTAGCTATAGTGATGAAAAGATTACAGCAAGAGAAATTGTTGATTAATATGAAGAAATATTCATTTATGAGGACATAACTCATTTATTTGGGTTTTGTTATTTCTGCAAATGCGTTGAATATGGATCCAGAAAAGGTAAATGCAATTAAGAATTGGCCATCGCCGAAAAATGTGTTTGAACCTCGAAGCTTCCATGGTTTGGCAAGTTTTTATAGGAAATTCATCTGAAACTTTAGTGGAATTAGCGCACCAATGATGGATACGGTGAAGAAAATACATAAATATTTTCACTGGACGGAGGAAGTAGAGAAGAGCTTCAATCTGCTGAAAAACAGGATCACTAAGCAACCAATTCTGGTTTTGTCAGATTTCAACAAGACATTCCAGGTTAGGTGTGACACGAGTGGATTTGAAATTGGAGCAGTATTAATCCAAGATGATAGGTTGATCGCATATTTCAGTGAGAAAATGAATGAAGCAAAGATCAAGTACTCCACATATGACAAGGAATTCTATGCAATCATACAAGCGCTGAAGAAATGGAGACATTATTTGGTTCCTAAAGAGTTTGTTTTGTACAGTGATAATCACACTTTACAATTCGTGACTCAACAGGAGAAGTTGAATCAAAAACATGCTAAATGGGTTGAATTCATGCAAAATTTTACTTTTGTGATTAAGCACATTTCTGGAACTGCTAACAAAGTTGTTGATGCTTTGAGCAGGAAATGTTTGCTTATGCAGGAATTCAGAGTCAAGACTTTAGGTTTTGATAACCTCAAAGAAATGTACAGGGATGACCTAGATTTCAAGGAGGCTTATAAGGCATATGGGAATCCAATTCTTAGAGACAGAAGCCAATGGAATAAATACATGATCCAGGATGGATTATTGTTCAGAGGAAATCAACTATGTATTCAAAAATGCTCCATGAGGGAGAATCTGCTGAAAGAAAAACATAGTGGAGGATTGGTCAGACACTTTGGTCATGACAAGATGTTCTCAAAGTTGAGTAGCTCATATTATTAGCCGAGAATGAGAACATATGTTAAGAAATTTTTGGACAGATGCAGAATTTGTCAGCACACGAAAGGAAAAAGGAAGAACGTAGGATTATATCAACCATTACCCATACCTGAAAGGTTGTGGGATGTAGTAAGAATGAATTTCATATTGGGACTGCCAAGGACACAGAGAGGATATGATTCAATCTTTGTGGTAGTCGACAGATTTTCAAAAATGGCACATTTCATACCATGCCAGAAAACCAACGATGCAACTCATATTGCGAACCTGTTTTTCAAGGAAGTCGTCAGACTTCATGGCTTGCCAAGGAGTATCATTTCTGATCGGGATACCAAGTTCGTGGGACATTTTTGGAGGACCTTATGGAAAATGCTGGGGACAAATTTATCTTTTATCTCAGCATATCATCCTCAGACGGATGGACAGATAGAGGTCATGAATAGGAGCTTGGGAGATTTGTTGAGGAGATTAGTAACTGAACACCACAGTCAGTGGGATCATATTTTTCCACGGGAGGAATTCTCTTACAATGATTCAAACAATAGAATCACAGGGCAGAGTCCATTCCATATTGTATATGGAATGCAACCAAGGGGCGTTTTTGAATTGAAAGATTTAGAACAAAAAGAATTCAGGAGTGCTAGTGCAAAGGACTTTGCAGAAGGAATGAAGGAGCTGCACAACTGAATTAAGGAGCGATTACAGAGTACAAGTCAAGAATACAAACAGAGAGCAGATCAACACAGACGAGAACTTCAATTTGAAGTTGGTGATCTAATTCTTTCACATCTGAGGAAGGAGAGGTTCCCAAGGGGAACATATAACAAATTGAAGATGAAAAAGATTGTACCATGCAAGGTCATGAAGAAATTTGGGGCAAACACATATGAGATTGAATTACCCAATGGGGTCGGAATCTCATCGATATTCAATGTTGTGGATTTGTACCCTTACAGAACTGAAGAACTAGGAGCATAAGATGAACAAAAAAAAATTCAATGGACAAAACAAATGCTTGTAGTTGAAAAGCCGCAGATGGAAAGCATAATTAACAAGAGGATTAGCATAAAGACCAGGAGGAAGGAGTATTTTGAATACTTGGTCAAGTGGAAAGGACATCCAGTTGAAGATGCCAGTTGGGAGGATGAAGCAGAAATTCATAGGCATGGACAGACCATGCAAGAGCTCATGAACAAGAGTTCATGAAAATTTTCAAGCGAGGGAGTATGATGCACGAGCATCGTAAGCATCTAGCCAAGCAAGCATAAAGGTAGAAGACAACTGGAAAAGTGCAACACACATTTTACACATTTTGAAATGTTTTTGAAAAATTAATGAGCAATCATTAATGTAGTAGTTAAAGGAAGCGTACTTGCATGTTGTAAATAGATCTTGAGAGATTTTCTCTCATTTTCCGGATGTAATAGACATTAAGTCTGTTTATGAAAGTGGGTAGATTCGAATTAAGATATTAGACAGTTTTATAAGTGTAGGAGGGAAAACGGATATAGACACCCTCACCCTTGTATCATTGTATCATGGTAACATTATCATCATTGAGAGTTGTAGTAGAGAGTTGTAGAGAAGAACCCATGTATAGGAGCAATTGAGTTAATATATGAAGCTTTGACTCAATATTCATGGTGTTATGATGCTAACAGTTTGCATTTGTTGAATGGTATGTTTACAGTTGTTTTATTCTTTCTGTTTATGCATTTGTTTCAATGTTGGGTTAAATGTGTGATTTCATGTTGAATGTATGAAGTTTGAGAGAGGAGAAGAATGAGTTTCAACTGTTTCTCTTCCTGAGAATTCCTGCAAGGAGTGTAGTGAAACGTCTGCAAGGCGTGTGTTGACAAGAGTCTGAGTTTTATCTCAGAGAGCTCATGAGAGATACCATTGTTCTCATACCAGTAGAAGTGCAGGTGAAATACAGATATGTGCAAGGTGTGCACAGGCTGGTGGAAGCCTTAGTACTTATCAACTAAGGTGAAGGTGGAAGGACTGCTATTGCAAAGAGTGCATAGAGCTGAAGACTCAAATAACTGGAATTTATTTGAAAGTTTTCCACAAGGAGTGTGAGTAGGAAACCCTTTGGGAGGCTTGAGTTTGCAAGTGAAATTTCAGGAGGGATAACACTTTTGAACATTTCAAAGGAAGATGGGGATTGAAGTCGTCGCATAGAAGTTAAGTTTAGAAGGGAGAACATTCAGTCGTTTGGGAAGAATCCATTGAAGCATGAATCGAGTGGTCAGAATTCTCCGTGGAGAGTTTGCGAAGTCACAAAAACCATAGGATCCAGTGGAGTCGTATGGATGGTGAGAATACTTCGTGAAGGAAGTGTGAAATTGCGAGAGTCATTAGAATTGGAAGAGTTGCAAGGTGATTAGAGGCCGGTGAAACCCATCGCCTTAGGATCCGGGATCAACGTGAGTTGTTGATCATGCTTTGTGTATGTCGTTGGATCATATTGCAAACTCGGGGTTTGTGAATTTGGAGGCCAGACTAGTTTTCTTGGTTTGCATGAAGTTTCAAGTTGCGAGGAATAGAGAAGGAGATCCAGACTGTTGGATCCAAAACTATGGGAGAACCATTGGATCAAAATATCTGCATGGTATCGCGTACTCGGGGGTTTGGGGTTTGAGAGAGTTTTTTTTCGACTACAGAATTCACTAAGTCCTGAGTGTCGAGGGCTTGTGCAAACACGTGGCACATCCGGTTGGTGGGGAACACATGGTTGACAGGTGGCATAGTAACAGCACTCGGAGAAAGATGGAAGCAGGTGATAGGTGGTGGACACACGTCACTTGGGAAGGAGCCAACTATTGTTGACTTATCGCATCTCGGGGATTCATGAAGGAGGAGCATAAGATCTCAACGCTCCAAATTGCAAAGTTGTGAGTTGCGAGGGGTGTTAGAGTTAGGCCCTAGCCCATGGTCATTGGTAGAGGTGCTAGCAAGGAAAAACCATACCCGTATTGACATCTCGGGTATCAGAGGTTCGAAAAAGAGGAGTTGAGGATCTTCGACTCACGAACTCACAAGTTGCGAGTTGCAAAAATCACTTTCACTAAGGCCGATTTGTGGTCGTGTGGAGGCAAATACTCACACCTGGTGCACGTGGTGCAAGTGGAGTTTTCGTGAAGGACCTGTGGATTGGATTTATTGAAGGTTTCAACAGCGAACCGAAGGAGTTTCTTCAACTTGTGGAGAAATTAGAGCGAACCTGTGCGGATCTCGGCCCAAGGGCAGGGGTTCTGTGTCATCACTAACTTCTAATTCTAGGTCTGTAGCAAGTTTAGTATGGAATTTAGTTTCTAATATACGTTCAATTTCCCTTTCCTTCTTACCAGTAGATAAACTTGTCATATTACTTGAATGGCCTTTTTGACTGGATATGGCATGATTAGCCTTGTCCATGTATCTCAATATCATGGACACCAAGATGTTCCTTTCAAAAATTAGAGAGTTAATCTTACATATGGGATGATACCCTCATACTTGAGAATTGGTAGTTATAGAGATCCAATCATGAATCACTGACAAAGTAACTTACAGGTACATTGTTTTACCACACTTGGATAATCCATTTCAAATTATTAGATTTCAAGTTCGTTATATGGCGGCATTCACCTTACATCATACGGTTGTGAAGTACTGAACGAGTGAAGCGAGGTGATTCTGACCAGCCATCACCCACCCCACGAGTGGTTTATTTGACATATTGAAACATGTGACATCGGGGCTTTTGCGAAAGAGGTTTTAGGCAACCTGCCTTCTGCCCCGATGTATCTCTTGAGGCATCACACATCCATTTTAAAAACCACAATGGTTTTCCCCAGTCCACATTTACATGGTTAAGTCTCATGCAAGTTCACCGCCCGATATGGGCCCCAACCGTTGATCTAGGCCATTTTACAATCGACAGTCTGTCGAGTTATACCTTTTGCGCCTCCTCTATATTTTTCCATACACCGCCAGATATGTCCTAGTCCTCCAAATTATAAATTCTCCAAACTATCAAGCTTCTGCGACAATGTAGCTCTTGCTAAATTTCTGATACTTGGATCTTGTCTAAAAATTCTTATGGTGATAACATAGGCTCCAACTGGGGATGTTATCCTCCCTATGAGGTAGCAAATAAATCGTAGACTCAGTGCCTGATCCATTGGGATGATCCCAAAATATGTGCATGTACCCTGCTCCTACCATATCACTAGTGTCTGCTGAAGTCCAAACTTTGCACGCTGCTCTCAACTGGATATTGAATACTGAATATACTGTTGAAACTGACTGTACACAATATTGGAAATATAAACTGAAAAATGCTTGTCCAACAATCTGATTCGTACATTCCTACCTACCCTAAAACGCTGAAATGAATACTCAATCAAGTGAAATCAAAATGTCAATGCAACCATGCAAGCATTTTATCCACTATTTGTTTACTTTGCACAAGCTTTCTCCAGATCCAACTTACTGCTAATTCATTCAACAATTCATCCATAAATCCAAATCTCAAAAAATTAAAGACATTTGTCTTGCTCATTTATTCCAAAAAGATTGCAAATGGATCTTCTAAAATATGTGTAAAACAATCATCGTGTTTCACTCCTTCCACTGCATTTTTGTTTTTAAGTGATTCAACTTGTTGACTTCTAAAAAACTAACAGATTTTTTGAGAAGTATGGTAGTAGGGGTTTCCTGAGTCATAAAGAAACCATGGCTAGAGAACATCATCTAGTGTAAAAAGATTCATATTTGGTACAAACATTGATTCATTGTAATCCACTATTATTGGTAGATTCTGATCATAAACCTTTCCCATATAATGTGTCTCGAGATCATGAATCATATGGAAGAATGATTCATTTTCAGGAATCGATATAGAGGAGAAAGATTCCTCCACAAGGGTTTCCTCGTTGTTCGGAGTTTTCATAGGTGAAATTTCAAAATCTTCATCCATATCTAGGTTGTTCAAAAATAGGATCACTACGTCATTTTCAGGGGAAGAAAGGAAACCTTGAAATACCTTGTCTTGCTGGTAATATTGTTAAACATATGCATTAGTTCTAGGATAAAGGAAAAGACCTTTGATAAAAAATTCTTGAACGACTTCTTCTTTAATCTGGTGATTAAGCACAGATTGGAATTCTGAATTGAAATATCCTTCCAAGTAATGATCATGAAATGCGTGTGAGTGTAGTTGGTGTTATTTAATGATGACAGTGTTGCTGTGAATATTGTCAGAATTCCCTATTTTTTCTTAAATTTCATGATTTTCTCTTAACCATTCAAAGTAAGAAAAACATAAGGGGAGAGAGTTTTTATCTATAAGCCCACTTCTTTCTTCACTTTCAATTCCATGCTTGGACGTTCTCTAATTTGAAACGCTACAAATATTTTGTTTTAATAATTCGAATGAGGGAAAACATAATGGCAAGGTTATTTTACCTGATTCGAAACCTTCTTCATTTTTTCCAGTATCATCATAGGTACATTTTTCCATCTCTTTGGGTTTCTGGACACACTCACTTTCAGCTTTGTCTTCGACCAATGACTGTATTTCTAAATTTACAAGGTCTTCCTCAAAACAAAGAATAGGGTCATCAAGCGTCTGAGAATAGTGTTCCAATATCTTGCTAATCTGTTTCGTTGGTTTGGTGTGACTTTGCATCAACACAAATTCGTTTGCCTCAACAATAATCTGAGAATTATCTTTCAACAATTTGAATGTAGTAAAGCACAAGGGTAGAGAATTCTCTTCAGCTGATCTAATATTTTTCTCCTCACTGTACTGCTGAAAAAGAAAGTCTTCAATATCACAATCATCCTCATAATTTTCATATACAGGAAAATCAACATCATATGCAACGTCATCTAACAAGAACAGACATGGAACATTAATCTGTTCTTCAACAAACTGGTTTTCAAACTCATCTTCTTGACTATCTACAAAAGAATATATAAAATAATCATCCCCTGCTCATCATGGGATGGATCAAAAGATAAAACAACACCTCTTCTTTTAACAAGTGGAATATAATGTTTAGCACAATCATAAGTATTTGAAACTTCAAGAGGGCCCATGGTATTGTCAATTCTATGATTAAGATTCCAATCAAATATTTTCTGTTCATATTCACTTTCATGTTCTTGAGCATACAACCCCTCCTTTTGGATCTATTTACATGCTTGGATGTTGTGTTGAATATCTTGGGCACCATTAAACATTTTCTGTAAGGACTTAGGTCTCCTTTCCATCAAGAGGAAAGACAAATCTAGATGAAGAGTTGTTGTATAATGGAGCATGGCAGCAGCTTCAGTGGGTTGAATCTCTTCAGGCAATTTGTAGTAAATACTGGAAAACCTTCTACTGAATATAGAGATAGTTTCGTTGCTCTACCATTTCAAGGCATAGAACTCTGCAAGTTGTAGCTCCAAAGACTTCTTCTTGCCCCAAAAATTTAAAAACAAATTCTTCAATTGCTCCCATGAGCTAATTGTATCTGGCTGCAAATGTCTAAACCAATCTTTAGTGTCCCCTTTCAAGTATTGAGATAAGTCCCTCATACAAACATCATCATGGTCAATCTCAAACAAATCTATAAAATGCTCAAACCCTTGGATGTTTTTTTCAGCTAAGATGGTATCAGGTTCCCCATCAAACATAGGCAGGTACTCATAGTGTTTTGGAGGAAAATAATGAAGGATGTGGGGTAACTTTAAGGGTCTGTATCTATGCTGAATATTGGAGGATGTTGGGTCAAGTGAAGGAGATGAAATATCAACCCTGGTTTCATGAGGCTCATCAACTTGGTTATGGTCATCACATGGCCCAGATGGGAATTTTTTTATCAACATCAGTGATACAGTGAGGATATGCATGTACAAATTTAAGAGGAGGATATATCATTGCAAGATCCTCATGATCATCATTAGAATGCAGCAAGTAAAGAAAAATTTGTTTGGCATGTTCAAGGAAGGAGAAAAGGCAACTTATAACAAACAATAAAATGCCTTGGAAAAAATCCAATTTTAAGTACTTGTTTTATTCCATAATGTCTTTTCATACCTCTGTAAGGGATCTCATTTTCTAGTGGAGTCTTTGAATTACATTTTCAGCTTAAGTGGAATCACCAATAATGTTTTGGAATCTGGATTCTACATTGAGAGTGGAGTTGCCAGTGAAAATTTGAATTTCTGGATTCTTCTACCAGTGGAATCACCTTCAAAATGATTTTTTGATGTATGGAGTCACCAAAGTAGGAATACATCCAATATGTGCCTAAATGTTTGCTTCTCTAAAACCTTAGAACTCAACCATGTTGTTCTTTCCCAGGGAAAAATTTTCAATTTTGTCCTCGACAATGGCGCCATAATGTTAGCACTTTGTAAATTTTTTTTGGCTAATAAACAAACAACAGAGGTAACTGTTTCAACTAGCTTTAGAGCTGAGGCACTAGCTTGCTCAACTCATAGAGGTCTCTCTTGTGTCACTAGGTATTTCTTTGGCAATCAGTGGCTAGATTTGGTTTGTGTTGGGGGTTTTTAATAAAATGACTGGAGGAATGAAGATGACATTTGGGCTATGGAGTTTATAATAAATGATACATTGTCAAACCTGAGAACTATTAAGAGGAAAAGGATAAATCAGGCAGTGAGTGTGAGTTTATATCTAAAAAATTTGCATGGCATAAGAGGAACAGGAAACACATAACTACATCAGAGCATTATAGGAATGAATTCTGAATTAGTTCAGAAGAGATAAACATAGTCCAAATTGCTAAGCCAAGAGCATCAAATGATGAATTTTGGGCCTTTAAATCTCCAATTTAAACAGAAGAAAAATGTATATGGAATAAAA
>JZKD02S0945543.1:0-13798 GCA_000966675.3 Picea glauca | reverse complement strand
CTTTTGGAATAATATTAAATTATTATTCCCAAGACTTAAGCCCCTAGGCTCAACACTTAGCCCCCTTTTCCCACCTTCCAGCCCCTAATTCCTTGCCCACTCTATGGAAGCTTAGACCCCCATCACTCATTCATCGTGGTCGATCTGCACGCGTGGTGTTTATATTTTATTAATGTGTTGCATACATACAGGTACAAAATCAGGCTCTTAGCCTCCAACCCTTAGTCTCTCTGGCCTAATAATCACATAAGCCCATCATCTTATACAAACTTGGCTCACCAGCCTATAACACATATTTACAATTCATTTCATACATCAGACTTACAAAGTGTTCGATCTTGGGGACACTACAGTACGACAGCTGGATAGATGTCGGACTACAAACTCAGGGGACTTTGCCTTTGGGTCCATTGTGGTGGCTTGGGTTTTGGAGAGGGTGTTCATGTTGCACCCTAGAATTTTATTGGGAACTCCCAGTGCACAAGAGCCATGACTGAGGCAATGGTCGACGATTTTGGTTCGCCATGGTGGTGGTGAGGGAAGCCATTTTTTCATGGCTGAGGTGGTACAGGTGTGGCAGTAGATGCCGCAGGTCATACTGCAGTATCCATACTGTGGTGTTAACTTTTGGGGTGATTCGGACATGGTGTTACCTCCAAGGGAGGTGTTTGATCACTGAGGTATGTTTTTGATTTTGATATGTTGATTTTTGAGATAACGTGACATATGTATTTTGTATAGATGTTGATACTATCATTTGCTTGTTTGTATGTGCAGATGTGGGACCTCATGGGCACAAGGTTGAGCTGATGAGAGCGTCGGCTCACCAGGAGGCAGGGAGACCACCGCGGGGAGGGCCACAGGTAGGAGAGAGACATCGTTGCGAGGACATTGAGGCAAGATCAGCTGGTGACGAGAGAGCAACGAGGAGACGTCATTTTGATGACCCTGGTGCTAGGCCATCGCATGCTCCTCTGGCGGAGGCCAGGGGACATTTTGAGGATATTCGCCACCACTTGGAGGCGGTGCTACAGGGAGTGCCTGAGGGCATGTGGTCATGCATCCAGGATGAGGTAATCCTGGAGTAGTGTGTGGGAGTTCCACTAACGTGGTAGACTATGGTGCGGCGAGAAATAGTAGCAGGTGCTGCGATGACCAGACGGTTACTTCCTAGTCCGGAGGGACCAATATTGGGTGGGGCACCACCACCTGAGAGAGGGGCAGGAGGTGGTGCTCTAGAGGCACCTTGAGTGTCACTCTATGTATGTTTGGATTTTGTATATAGGCTGGTAAGCCCATTTTGGTGTAGTGAGACCAGTTTTGTACCGAGGTACTTCACTGACCTGCAGATTTTGTATGCGATGTATGTATGTAAACATTTTGATGGCACTGGTGACCGATTTATATATATATGAGTATACATTTTTGGGTATTTGTGATGTTTACATGTGTGTTTTAATTTGTTAATGATGTCTAATCTATATATGTTGTGACAGGTTCTTGATGGTTTATGTGTGTGTAGAGGTATCTTGATGTGATATATGCCAATATAACATGATGTTAGCTAGTTTTCTATAATTTGATTCAATTGTCTTGGAATATGTGTAAATGTAATGAAATCAAAATGTCGAGATAAAAGTCTAACTTGCAGGTATTTGCAAAAGAGGCAAGGATCACGGACACACTACACATTGTTGAGCTGGATGAGGACTAGTTGAGAGTCAAGAAAGACGCTAAGGTGATGAATACGATGATGATGGGCATCGGCGAGGAGACCAATGACGGCAGTGTATTCGTCTTGGTTGTTGGTTGTTGAACCCAAACATATGCCGCTAGAGTGGAGCAATTCATGTGAGGGGGTATAGAGGGCCCAAGATGTCAAAGCGAGATTTTGTGTCCATCGGCTAGCACCATCGGGGTAATCGATGTGGTAGGCCGATGGAGGAAGCATATTTCAATAATACAAATGTTAGTTTAGATGTGAGGGATGAAAAAAAAGATTAAAAACACTATAAAATAAATAACCTAATGTAGAATGGATACGCTTAGGTGTAAAATTTCTTTAAGTATAACCCATTGATGGGTTCTTTGAGAGAGAGGCCTTCGGGGTAAGCCAAGATGTATGCGCCTTTGGTAAGGCAATGTTGGATAATGTAGGGGCCATGCCATAGTGACTCTAATTTTCCATGACTGAGGATGTCATGAGCGATATCGTAAGTAAGGACAAGGTCACCTTCGTGAAATGAGCGAAGGATGACATGGCGATCAAAGGTGGCCTTTGACCTTTTTTTGGCTACCTCCTTGTTCTCTAATGAAGATATACAATCTTCATCCAAGGACTCTAAGTTCAGCAATCATTGCTCCATTGGAGCAGTGTCAGGTAATATCTCAATTGCAGTGCATTTTTTGGATCGAGCTCTGAGATCGTCCAAGTATGCGAGGATAATATGAGCCAGATCGTGAAAAATGTATGTGATTGCCCATTGGAAAGTTGCGCCAACATTCTTTAGGCCAAAAGGCATGACACAATATGCAAAAGTACCGCAAGGGGTGGTGAATGTGGTTTTTTATTGATTGGCTGGGTGGATTTGGATTTGATTATAACCAAAGAAACCATCCATGAAGGACAAAGCCTCGTGGCCCACGCAGTCGTCGATAATTTGATTGATGAAAGGCATTGGAAAGTTGTCTTTGGGACATGCGTGATTGATATCGCAAAAGTTTGTGCAGACGCGGATAATGCCCTATTTTTTGTTAACGGGTAAAGGGTTGGAAACCCATGAGGTATAGAAGATGGGGTAGATGAACCCATTCGCGCATAATTTGTCAATCTTGGCTTTAATGGTTGTTTCTTTGAATGGGTGTAGCGGTCGTTGTTTTTTAGGAACTGGTGTAATGTCAGGCCAGGTGTCGATGCGATGTTCAACAATAGAGGGATCAAGGCCATGCATCTCTGTGTATGACCTAGAAAAAATATCTCGATATTCTTGGAAGAGGGCTTTATAGGTGGTGATTTCTTGAGGAGTGCATGTGGCGCCAATGGTGACTTCCTTGACTAGTCCATTTTTTATGAAAATATCAATTTTGATGGTCGGGGAAATGTTGGCCATGTTGCCTTCTTCAAAAGCATCAGGGGTAGGAATGGGGTTGTTGAACCAGTCGATATTCCTTGATGGGATAAAATCCTTGGTTTCAATCGCGTATATGGGGTGTTAGTTAGGAGGCATGGAGGCTTCCTATGTAAAGAAGAGCACTATGTGGTGTAGCACATCCCATGGGTAGTCAGAGGTGTTTAACTATTTCAGTATGTCCTCATCACAGTGGAATTGGCAGGAATACAAGGGATCTAAAAGAGTGATATCAGTGACTGTCGTTGTGTGGTTATCTTCGGGTAAGAAAGAAGCAGGGGGAACAATGCAATGAGATTGTGATGGTTCGTTCGACATAAACCAAATATCGAAGTACTAAGGAGTACCAGTGGTAATTGGATGTAAAATTTCCATAGGGAAATGTACGGGAGAATTGGAGGGATTTGGGGGTAAATACTTAGATAAGTCATCCAAGAACCATGGAAGAATAGGGAGTGCCTTGGGTTCAGGAGAAATGATATGAAGAATCTCTAGGGATAAGGTAAGGTCAACCATCGATTATGTAGGGGGCGCAGGGGTTTGAATCAGGGGCATTTGGCATTGCCTGTATTCAATGATTATAGGACTTTGATATGTAAAATGATCTAAGGATTCACATAGAGAGTAAGGGAATCTCATACGTTCATTGATTGAAGTTGTGACATAATGAATGTTAGTGAATTTTGGTATGGATAATGTAGCTAGATTAGGTTCATTCTGGAAGCTTTGGCATACTGCGACTAATGTCTGCTGGAAGTGAGGTAGTGCTGGGAAATGGTGTGTGTAATGGCCATATTTAAAACATATGGTGCAAGCAAACTTGGTTCGCAGCCCTTTGCTACTTCAGTTAGGGGAGGTAGTATCAGTACTTGCTACAGTGGTGGGTGGTGATGGTGTTTGATTGAGTGGAATTAGGTTACGTAACTCGGGTAGAGATGGGCATTTGTTGGTTGGGTGTCCATCTTTCTCACATAGCATGCGTGGTTGGATGCATGGGGGAAGTGGAGCTATGGGCTCCTTCTTCTTTTTCCTGCCCCTAGCTGTGGCAGGGAGGTTAGTGAGTGGGGGTGTAGAGAGTATGGTGGGAGTGAGTATGGGAATCGTCATTGGGATTCCTTCCATTTGGGGGGGAAGGGATGGCTGAAGGACCATCTCTGGTGGATGTAAATACCAAACTAGAATTGCTAACACCATATTAGGGAGGGTAAGCATTGTGGCTACTTGGAAAGATTGTACACCTGGTGGAGGGTAAAAGAAGGGGATTTGAGTAATGGCTTGGGGAACAGTCTCCCAAACTAGGATATAGCCTTGCGGAGAGGTGAAATAATGAACTAGTGGAGTCGATGAGTTCGTAGGAGGCTCATGAAGGGGGAGCTCTGTGACTAGTGGGATGTCAGATATGATAGAAGCCTCCCTAGGAGGAAGGGTATCCTCTATGTCAGTTCCATTGGATGATACGATCCATACTTGATTGGAAGGATGAAGGAGAGGTGGCGCACCATGGTAAGTTCCTAACAATGATGGGTCTTTGAAAATTCTGGGACCCATTTCAATGAGTGGGTATGCATCATGACTCGTGTGGATGAGAGGGAGAATGTTATCGATGTTGGCAGAAGGGTTAGGCTCGTAATGTGAGACTTGGTCAATGGTAATGATCTTTCTGTTATGGGGGAAGACCATGGTTTGAAAGATGGAAGAGGCAACTGCCTTCATAGCGTACATGTAGCTACAATCAAACAAGATATTATAATTGAGTGGGGCATCGATAACTTCAATGTCAATGAGAATGGTCTTGCCCCTGAGTTCTAAGGGGACATTTTGGAAGAGCCTTTCCGGAGAAGATGGTCATCTGTCATAAGATTTTAAGGTAATGGCAGATGGTATGAGTTCGGGGGAACCAAGTTTCTGCCATATAGACTTGGACATAATGCATGTGGATGCACCTTCATCGATGATGCACCGATGAACTGTAATGTTCCAAATTTTTACTGGGATTTGAAAAGCGATTAGAGCAGGAAGGCGAGGTTCTCCACTGTCGAGATCAAATGTGATGAGTTGGGTATCCGTGGGGTTGACTACCCCCAAGGCGAAAAGTAATGATTTCCGCTGAGTGGGATAAGTTTGAAGGACTTCTAAGACTGACATGGCAGCCAAGGATTGTGCTAAGTCATCGACCAAACTATAATTATGAGCCGTCCTAGCCTGGGGGTTGTGGACATTCCTACGTAATTGGATGCAAGGGATGCGATGAGGTGTTTCAGTGTTAGGGAGAGGAATTACCAATGGGGGTCTCGTTGGTGTTGGTTTTGTTTCTGGGGGAATGGGAGGAGACTTAGTGGGTGCACAGTATTGACGACTATGTGTTTGTCTAAGGATTTCTTCCTCACTGGTGAGGAGGATAGTAGGATCTGCGGGATTGTTTGGATTAAGGTATTGTCTCAACTGTGGTGGGGTAGGTTGTGTGTCATGTTGGGTATTTATCACAACCTGTTGCGGAATGGGATTCTGCAGCACGACTGGGGGGGGTTGTTTCTCATACTATTGTGGGGCCTGCTGAGGGGCAGGTGGTGCTGGAGGATATGGTAAACTTCCTGAGTCTTTCAGCCATTTAAAATCAACGATTTGGCGGCAATGATGAGTATCATGACCGAAGTCACCGCAAATGGCACAAGGGAAGGTGGTTCTAACAGTATTTTTATTTATCCCTTGACACCTATTGTTATTGCCTCCCTCGAGGTTTTGATTCCCTTGATTCTAGTTGCCCCCAGTAGGTTGGTTCTGTTTGGGGAGATTCTCGCCTTGACTCGAGTTGTTATTGTTCCTGTTTTTTCCTTTCTTTTTGGCATTATTTGACTAATGGGTCGGATTTTCCATATTCAATTGTTCGAAATTTTGATATTGCTAAAGGGGAGAGGGCTGAACAAAATTCACCCTAGCATGAGGGTGTGGGGGAGCCATGGGTTGTGGAAGACCAGAGAATGGAAAGTACATATTCTGTGGGAGTTGTGATTTGTAAGCTACATAGGAAGGCATGGCGCTTTTACTAGTACTTAGAGTATAAGCTAAGGTAGAAGGGGTACCAGAACTTGTTTGGATAGGTGGGTGTATTGGGGGTGTTGGCGGTGGCCCACTGATGGGTGGAGGAATAGCAACAGGGTATGGTTGTTGATAAGGGGGTGGGGGGTAATAAGAGGTTCCCCCATATGCTGGAAGATATTGAGGTGTTCCATACATTGGTGGTTGTTGGGGTTGTGGACTGTGGTGAGTGGTATTACCAATCAATCTGTCTGCTGAGTGAGACATCTCGGGTTTTTCTTGGCCGAATGGAACAGGTTTTGGGAGATCAGGAAGTACTGTGTATAAGTACCCTGATTGTGAATATATGAGGTTGTATTGTTGAGCCTTATTGATGGCTTCTTCTTCTGATTGAGGGAAGGTGGAATCTACATCTTTATCGAGGAGAGAGACAAGTGATCTGAGAAACTAGTTGAGACACTGTTGTTTGGTGGTTTCAACTTTGCAAAAACTACGTCGTCTACACCACTCATGAATGTGATCAGTGATATGTGTGGCTGAGGTTTGTTTAAAATTAGAGAGTAGTTCAAGACCATTGTCGTGGCAGATTGGTAATTGGAAGAAGGTAAAAAATGCTTTGGCCAAGGACTTGAAAGTCCCATGGGACCCCGATTTTTCATCTACATACCATTTGGTTGATGGGACAGTGAGTGTGCATTGAAATAATCGTAGTTGGATGGAATCATCCATAATGTTGTTGGAAGAGAACCATAAGTGGAAAGTCATGACATGGTTGGAAGGGTCATATCCTACCTTTCCTTCAAATTTGGGGATGTCTGAAGGTAGTTTGGTAGTCATTGCAGGCCATGTGGGATCATGCAATATAGCATCATTTGTGAGTTTGCTTAGATCCGGTATGTTAAGAGAGCCCAAATATTGCATCTGTAGTGGTGGTGGAGGATTAGTTCCAGCCATGGTGTGAGTGTTTTGTCAACCTGACCCTTGAGGGGGGCTAGGTGGGTTGGTACTTCTTCGTTGAGAGGAAGTTGGCCCTCCACTTCCAAGTAAAGGAGAGTGAGTGGACAAGGAGACTTGGGAAGTGGACCCAAGTAATGTGGAACCAAGCAAAGTTGATCCTAAGATAGTGGCACTCACTGGAGCGTGAGAAGGTGGGGCTGATGAGTTGGCAAGACTAGGAACTCCCCCTAAAATAGGAGGGAGGTTTAGCAAGCATCTAGAACAACGGGGGTTCTGTGGGTCCCCTATGATGTCCAACTAGTTGAGTGGATGTGTGCAAATTATGGTGAGAATATTTAAACAAACAAGAGCCTTTGTTGCAATTTTTGAACTTTACATAATATATATATCTAAATCAAAATGTAATCATAAGTGCATCATACATAAAGTGTTTTGAAAAAGAAGCATATATATGGATAAGTGGGTTTTGTCCGCATGGGGAATCAAAAGTAAACAAATGCTCGTGTCTTAAAAGACGTAACGTCCTTACTCTCAAATAACATTGGACCTTCCAATAGTACTCAACAGTGGGGTCTGAAGTCGCTGGAAGAGAAACTAGTGAAGGATGAAATAATCAGTTATAATGAGGGGTAAAGGGGGCATATCCTGAAAGAGCTGGCGATATTTCCCAATAACCACAAAAAATCCAATCAAGGTGCAATTGCAGCCCACAATTTCCACCTGGGTAGATGTCCTAAAATTTGGTCACTAGGTACCTCGGTCAAAGTGCGACATTTAAATTTTCAATCTAAGAAATGGGTCACGGGATGGATCCCATCCAAGAGGTGGGTGCCTCAAGGGGGGATGCACATAACAATCGGACCTCGGCCTTCAACCCTTCATGGGTATCTCACTGCCTTATGGCATTAGGAACAATTGACTTGAAGGATTTTCATTTCCCTGTTTGACAACTTCTATTGTTTTGATATTGTGAGAACCAGATAACGGGGAGTTATTTGGATGCCTATCTCCGAAATCCTACCTAGACTAAAAAAATTCTTTTGGCATCTCCTGTGGAGGAAAACTTAGTGAGTTTTTAGAAAACATTTTAGATGTGGTTGTTTGATAGATTGGGGGTGTGAACCAAGCTCGTTGAAATTAAATGGGAGTGGATAGCTTCGTCAAGAAAAGGGTGGGGTGTTTCAGAATCCCTTTGGAGGAAACTTACTTTAACCTCCAAGTTTCGAGAAGAAAACTATGTGAGTGATAAGTGACTTTTGTATGTGAATGAGTGAAAGTGTGCCAATGTTTTAGTGAATTAGGTGTCACCTTGCTGCATGTGGACTTTGCTTGGTCCTTATAAGTGTTGATTACCTAATTAACTATATGCCTTTGGCACAACCTTGCGTAATTCAAAAGTCCCTAGGAAACTAGCATGTGGACATGTGGGTCCTTTACTATTATTTTAACTCCCTATTGTGATTTAATATAAGAAAANAAGAAGCAGGGGGAACAATGCAATGAGATTGTGATGGTTCGTTCGACATAAACCAAATATCGAAGTACTAAGGAGTACCAGTGGTAATTGGATGTAAAATTTCCATAGGGAAATGTACGGGAGAATTGGAGGGATTTGGGGGTAAATACTTAGATAAGTCATCCAAGAACCATGGAAGAATAGGGAGTGCCTTGGGTTCAGGAGAAATGATATGAAGAATCTCTAGGGATAAGGTAAGGTCAACCATCGATTATGTAGGGGGCGCAGGGGTTTGAATCAGGGGCATTTGGCATTGCCTGT
This sequence comes from Picea glauca, assembly GCA_000966675.3. Classification (NCBI taxonomy): domain Eukaryota; kingdom Viridiplantae; phylum Streptophyta; class Pinopsida; order Pinales; family Pinaceae; genus Picea; species Picea glauca. Next base: position 4,900 of record JZKD02S0945543.1, on the reverse strand, counting down.
ATTCAATGATTATAGGACTTTGATATGTAAAATGATCTAAGGATTCACATAGAGAGTAAGGGAATCTCATACGTTCATTGATTGAAGTTGTGACATAATGAATGTTAGTGAATTTTGGTATGGATAATGTAGCTAGATTAGGTTCATTCTGGAAGCTTTGGCATACTGCGACTAATGTCTGCTGGAAGTGAGGTAGTGCTGGGAAATGGTGTGTGTAATGGCCATATTTAAAACATATGGTGCAAGCAAACTTGGTTCGCAGCCCTTTGCTACTTCAGTTAGGGGAGGTAGTATCAGTACTTGCTACAGTGGTGGGTGGTGATGGTGTTTGATTGAGTGGAATTAGGTTACGTAACTCGGGTAGAGATGGGCATTTGTTGGTTGGGTGTCCATCTTTCTCACATAGCATGCGTGGTTGGATGCATGGGGGAAGTGGAGCTATGGGCTCCTTCTTCTTTTTCCTGCCCCTAGCTGTGGCAGGGAGGTTAGTGAGTGGGGGTGTAGAGAGTATGGTGGGAGTGAGTATGGGAATCGTCATTGGGATTCCTTCCATTTGGGGGGGAAGGGATGGCTGAAGGACCATCTCTGGTGGATGTAAATACCAAACTAGAATTGCTAACACCATATTAGGGAGGGTAAGCGTTGTGGCTACTTGGAAATATTGTACACCTGGTGGAGGGTAAAAGAAGGGGATTTGAGTAATGGCTTGGGGAACTGTCTCCCAAACTAGGATATAGCCTTGCGGAGAGGTGAAATAATGAACTAGTGGAGTCGACGAGTTCGCAAGAGGCTCATGAAGGGGGAGCTCTGCGACTAGTGGGATGTCAGATATGATAGAAGCCTCCCTAGGAGGAAGGGTATCCTCTATGTCAGTTCCATTGGACGATACGATCCATACTTGATTGGAAGGATGAAGGAGAGGTGGTGCACCATGGTAAGTTCCTAACAATGATGGGTCTTTGAAAATTCTGGGACCCATTTCAATGAGTGGGTATGCATCATGACTCGTGTGGATGAGAGGGAGAATGTTATCGATGTTGGCAGAAGGGTTAGGCTCGTAATGTGAGACTTGGTCAATGGTAATGATCTTTCTGTTATGGGGGAAGACCATGGTTTGAAAGATGGAAGAGGCAACTGCCTTCATAGCGTACATGTAGCTACAATCAAACAAGATATTATAATTGAGTGGGGCATCGATAACTTCAATGTCAATGAGAATGGTCTTGCCCCTGAGTTCTAAGGGGACATTTTGGAAGAGCCTTTCCGGAGAAGATGGTCATCTGTCATAAGATTTTAAGGTAATGGCAGATGGTATGAGTTCGGGGGAACCAAGTTTCTGCCATATAGACTTGGACATAATGCATGTGGATGCACCTTCATCGATGATGCACCGATGAACTGTAATGTTCCAAATTTTTACTGGGATTTGAAAAGCGATTAGAGCAGGAAGGCGAGGTTCTCCACTGTCGAGATCAAATGTGATGAGTTGGGTATCCGTGGGGTTGACTACCCCCAAGGCGAAAAGTAATGATTTCCGCTGAGTGGGATAAGTTTGAAGGACTTCTAAGACTGACATGGCAGCCAAGGATTGTGCTAAGTCATCGACCAAACTATAATTATGAGCCGTCCTAGCCTGGGGGTTGTGGACATTCCTACGTAATTGGATGCAAGGGATGCGATGAGGTGTTTCAGTGTTAGGGAGAGGAATTACCAATGGGGGTCTCGTTGGTGTTGGTTTTGTTTCTGGGGGAATGGGAGGAGACTTAGTGGGTGCACAGTATTGACGACTATGTGTTTGTCTAAGGATTTCTTCCTCACTGGTGAGGAGGATAGTAGGATCTGCGGGATTGTTTGGATTAAGGTATTGTCTCAACTGTGGTGGGGTAGGTTGTGTGTCATGTTGGGTATTTATCACAACCTGTTGCGGAATGGGATTCTGCAGCACGACTGGGGGGGGTTGTTTCTCATACTATTGTGGGGCCTGCTGAGGGGCAGGTGGTGCTGGAGGATATGGTAAACTTCCTGAGTCTTTCAGCCATTTAAAATCAACGATTTGGCGGCAATGATGAGTATCATGACCGAAGTCACCGCAAATGGCACAAGGGAAGGTGGTTCTAACAGTATTTTTATTTATCCCTTGACACCTATTGTTATTGCCTCCCTCGAGGTTTTGATTCCCTTGATTCTAGTTGCCCCCAGTAGGTTGGTTCTGTTTGGGGAGATTCTCGCCTTGACTCGAGTTGTTATTGTTCCTGTTTTTTCCTTTCTTTTTGGCATTATTTGACTAATGGGTCGGATTTTCCATATTCAATTGTTCGAAATTTTGATATTGCTAAAGGGGAGAGGGCTGAACAAAATTCACCCTAGCATGAGGGTGTGGGGGAGCCATGGGTTGTGGAAGACCAGAGAATGGAAAGTACATATTCTGTGGGAGTTGTGATTTGTAAGCTACATAGGAAGGCATGGCGCTTTTACTAGTACTTAGAGTATAAGCTAAGGTAGAAGGGGTACCAGAACTTGTTTGGATAGGTGGGTGTATTGGGGGTGTTGGCGGTGGCCCACTGATGGGTGGAGGAATAGCAACAGGGTATGGTTGTTGATAAGGGGGTGGGGGGTAATAAGAGGTTCCCCCATATGCTGGAAGATATTGAGGTGTTCCATACATTGGTGGTTGTTGGGGTTGTGGACTGTGGTGAGTGGTATTACCAATCAATCTGTCTGCTGAGTGAGACATCTCGGGTTTTTCTTGGCCGAATGGAACAGGTTTTGGGAGATCAGGAAGTACTGTGTATAAGTACCCTGATTGTGAATATATGAGGTTGTATTGTTGAGCCTTATTGATGGCTTCTTCTTCTGATTGAGGGAAGGTGGAATCTACATCTTTATCGAGGAGAGAGACAAGTGATCTGAGAAACTAGTTGAGACACTGTTGTTTGGTGGTTTCAACTTTGCAAAAACTACGTCGTCTACACCACTCATGAATGTGATCAGTGATATGTGTGGCTGAGGTTTGTTTAAAATTAGAGAGTAGTTCAAGACCATTGTCGTGGCAGATTGGTAATTGGAAGAAGGTAAAAAATGCTTTGGCCAAGGACTTGAAAGTCCCATGGGACCCCGATTTTTCATCTACATACCATTTGGTTGATGGGACAGTGAGTGTGCATTGAAATAATCGTAGTTGGATGGAATCATCCATAATGTTGTTGGAAGAGAACCATAAGTGGAAAGTCATGACATGGTTGGAAGGGTCATATCCTACCTTTCCTTCAAATTTGGGGATGTCTGAAGGTAGTTTGGTAGTCATTGCAGGCCATGTGGGATCATGCAATATAGCATCATTTGTGAGTTTGCTTAGATCCGGTATGTTAAGAGAGCCCAAATATTGCATCTGTAGTGGTGGTGGAGGATTAGTTCCAGCCATGGTGTGAGTGTTTTGTCAACCTGACCCTTGAGGGGGGCTAGGTGGGTTGGTACTTCTTCGTTGAGAGGAAGTTGGCCCTCCACTTCCAAGTAAAGGAGAGTGAGTGGACAAGGAGACTTGGGAAGTGGACCCAAGTAATGTGGAACCAAGCAAAGTTGATCCTAAGATAGTGGCACTCACTGGAGCGTGAGAAGGTGGGGCTGATGAGTTGGCAAGACTAGGAACTCCCCCTAAAATAGGAGGGAGGTTTAGCAAGCATCTAGAACAACGGGGGTTCTGTGGGTCCCCTATGATGTCCAACTAGTTGAGTGGATGTGTGCAAATTATGGTGAGAATATTTAAACAAACAAGAGCCTTTGTTGCAATTTTTGAACTTTACATAATATATATATCTAAATCAAAATGTAATCATAAGTGCATCATACATAAAGTGTTTTGAAAAAGAAGCATATATATGGATAAGTGGGTTTTGTCCGCATGGGGAATCAAAAGTAAACAAATGCTCGTGTCTTAAAAGACGTAACGTCCTTACTCTCAAATAACATTGGACCTTCCAATAGTACTCAACAGTGGGGTCTGAAGTCGCTGGAAGAGAAACTAGTGAAGGATGAAATAATCAGTTATAATGAGGGGTAAAGGGGGCATATCCTGAAAGAGCTGGCGATATTTCCCAATAACCACAAAAAATCCAATCAAGGTGCAATTGCAGCCCACAATTTCCACCTGGGTAGATGTCCTAAAATTTGGTCACTAGGTACCTCGGTCAAAGTGCGACATTTAAATTTTCAATCTAAGAAATGGGTCACGGGATGGATCCCATCCAAGAGGTGGGTGCCTCAAGGGGGGATGCACATAACAATCGGACCTCGGCCTTCAACCCTTCATGGGTATCTCACTGCCTTATGGCATTAGGAACAATTGACTTGAAGGATTTTCATTTCCCTGTTTGACAACTTCTATTGTTTTGATATTGTGAGAACCAGATAACGGGGAGTTATTTGGATGCCTATCTCCGAAATCCTACCTAGACTAAAAAAATTCTTTTGGCATCTCCTGTGGAGGAAAACTTAGTGAGTTTTTAGAAAACATTTTAGATGTGGTTGTTTGATAGATTGGGGGTGTGAACCAAGCTCGTTGAAATTAAATGGGAGTGGATAGCTTCGTCAAGAAAAGGGTGGGGTGTTTCAGAATCCCTTTGGAGGAAACTTACTTTAACCTCCAAGTTTCGAGAAGAAAACTATGTGAGTGATAAGTGACTTTTGTATGTGAATGAGTGAAAGTGTGCCAATGTTTTAGTGAATTAGGTGTCACCTTGCTGCATGTGGACTTTGCTTGGTCCTTATAAGTGTTGATTACCTAATTAACTATATGCCTTTGGCACAACCTTGCGTAATTCAAAAGTCCCTAGGAAACTAGCATGTGGACATGTGGGTCCTTTACTATTATTTTAACTCCCTATTGTGATTTAATATAAGAAAA
>JZKD02S0945510.1:0-13798 GCA_000966675.3 Picea glauca | reverse complement strand
ATACAACCACCAGATGCTCTCCGAGATCACCAAAGCTAAAAGATCCAGAGATAGGCGAAGGTTCTTCTCCAGGGACCACAAAGCAATTGGAGTACATCCCTAGACCGGAGCCTGTCGTCACAACAGTAACAAAGAAAGTTTGCATACAACCTCTGACCTTTGATGATACAAAGGCAAGCATCATATCCAAGGTGGTGCTCCCACAGTGGGGGGATCTCTTCAACAAGATCAACAAAGAAGAATATACGGAGTATATCCCATACAACGACCTATATGTAAGGGCGCTCGATGACCAGGTGTTCCCCAACATCCGACGATCATATATACACATGGTGGTTAGCAGAACCCCCATTTTCCCTTGAATAGAGGTCCTAAAGTGGCTCATCATCTACACAGACATGCATAAATGTTTGATTAACAATGAGAATGGAGGGTGCGTCGGAGTTTTCCTCCCGAAAAAGGTCTAAAAATACTACAAGCTCGGGGACCCGGAGGAGTGGCTCAACACGGACTTCGTGGTGAAGTTATAAGAACTACATTACACCAACTGATTAATGGCCTCATGGTGGAGGGAAGACAAGAAATTCACCAATCAGAGCAATGGATGGTACGAAACAATCAACCTAAAGGAGCCATACATCTATTTGATGGCTCTCATCTGTCTATTATACAAAGAAAAATATTGCTCCAAGTTTTCGGAAGCATGGATTCCTTTGGCATACACAGTTGCAACTGTCGGGTGCAGCTTCAACTGGGGTGCAATAATCTCCAAACAACTAAGCACATGTGTGCAACAGGCTCAAACATCGAAGGAAGGAGAAGCACCAACCTTTTACATGGCCTCGTACCTGCTCAACATCATCTACGCTAGGAACGTCTTCACCAACATGAATCTGAGTTGGCATGTTGCAGATCTCCCGGTCCACGTCTACTTCAGCCTCCTATGGGAAAATAGATACAAGAAATCTTACTCCCTCATCTGCGATGAATTCATCGCCCGAATTTATTTTATTCTTTTTAAGAAGGAATGTCCAAGGCTATCAGCGACATCCAAGAAAATGATATCCAAGGTATACCATTGGTACTTGGATGAGCGCAACGCCTACATCACGGTGTTCGAGGCCACCGAAGCACCACATATCCTACCAGCTCATGTCCCAGACTGGCTCATCATAGGAGAAATTTGTTATCATGCCATCTTGCAGGGCTATAACGCCACATTGGTCAAGACATGAAATGAGTCTTCATACCCTACGATTTCCATGTGGGGTTCTATCTGGTGAAGGATGTTGCTCAAGCTAAACAAGAAGGGCTTAGCCAACTCGAATTTAGGTTCCCTACAGGTCGATTTTGCAAGCATGATCCTATAGGCCTGGTCCTCTAGCATGTGTCGCAGGTTTCATCCTACTAGCCATATGATCACGATAAGTTTGAAGATGAAGTCTTCACAGAGAATGCCCAGGACTGGGACGAGGTGGTGCAGAGGATATCCAACCCAAACATGACCAAGTTTAAGGCCATGAGCATGGATGAATAGGTAGAAAAAATATAACAATCGGCTCAATAGGTCCTTACAGCCAGGGAAGAAATCAGAGCAACAGAGGCAACATAGGTGGAGGGAAGGGGATTGTTCTTGACACCAGAGGCATAGACAAGGGGTATGCGCTTAATGGAAGAAGCGCATAGAGTAATTGATCAACCACAGAATGATATAGACCTTGTAGAGATGACTAGGGTTCCTGCCGACAACCCAATCAAAATCCGGAGAGGTCCAAGTGACCCAGAGCCGATACAAATTGAAAAGATCATCGTGTTAGATAACCCTAAAGTTTCAGCACCACGGGTCGGATCACCAAGGGACGTTTCATCTCAGCCCGAGATAGCGAGGACATCATGAAGAGCAGGTGCACCAAACCCCTTGCATGATATAATAGCTATCTATGATGATGAGGAGAGTTCAGAGGTTTCCCTGCTGACCCCGATATAGATTATAGAGGAAAAGAAAACCGAGAAAGTATCTTCCCCAGTTCCCGATGCTCCAATTCAAAACCTTCCACAGAGCGACCAGGAGGTCAAAAGTATCTTAAACAATGAGATACTCTATACACCAAGGACCCAAGTGGACAGCCCGAAGGATGAGCTAGGATTGGGCAAACAAGAAAGATGAATTCCACAACATGAAATCAACATCTCAATAGACGATTATCAAGTAAGTACCAAGCCTGCTCCCGATTCATCAATTTTTTCCAGTACTTTACCTCCCGATGAGAAACAACCAGAGGACTAACTTTCAGGACATACATAAAAGGTTCAAGAACCTAGTCTTGAATAGATATACACCATCGGGAGCATGGGAAACACACTTACTTGGGGAGAGCAGCAAATCCTCAGACCCATGGATGAGGTCTCCGATATACAATCCATCGCATACGACTGAAAGATGAAAGCTTACTCTGGACAACTCCATCCTCATCACCACAGAGGAGAAATTGATTATCAAGAAGCATGCCAAGATGTTTGAGCTTATCGGCACATGGATCGAAATCACAGATTCCACTCTAGATAGAGCGAGGAAAGATGAAGAGGAGTTGGTTGCTGTGCTGAAAAAGTTAGAGCATCTACGCCATTTGGAAAAATATTATCAGGACTCCACGCAGGCCATGGTGTTCTTGAGAAGTGAATTCCAGGATGCCTACAGTAAATTCACAAATGAGAGGCACCTTTTCACTGCATGGATAACCGATTTCCAAGAAGACACTCTTATGGCACTGGCGACATGAAAGGATATGGAAATATGGTATGAGAAAGCACACCAAGCGATGAAAATGATCAATTACATCATCACGGTTCAATAGATTCAAGACGCCGAAGAGCACGACATTCGATTACTAAGGGATAGAAGCATCGACCACATAAAGAAGTCGGTCAAATACTGGGTGAAAATGGCCCAAGAACCTCATCAGGAAATCCAAGAGAAATGGGCCGATTGCGAAAGGAGCTGGACCAAGATCAATCGGGCGATGAGAGACATCGGCCTCCCAGAATTCGGCACACCCGATGAATTTTTAGACTTGCATGACATAGTCAAAATACATGTTGAACAAGACTCATCATGGGATGCAAAGATAGAAAAGGTGGCGAACATGGCGCTAGGTCAAGTAAAACAGTTCATGGAGCACCCGATCAAGGCTCATACAGTGTTACAATAGTTAGTGCTAAAGTAGTCAAGTATTGAGCATGAGCAGTGGAGATAAAGGAGATCCTTTCGGGCCCGATGGACCAACACAAATTATTGTATGCCAACACATGCGAGGAACTCTTCGTCAAATGGTCGGAGTATGAGAAGAGTCATCCACTCAAGTGAAACCATTTGATGACTCTTAGAAGACTGAGAGATGAAAGCGTTGTTTATATTATGGTAGCTGTGGGAGGTATTTACCTCCACATGTAAACCTGACGAGGATAGAATACTCCGAGAAGCAAGAAGAAACCCTAATGAGTTGGCTAATAACCCTAAAAGACTTGTTGGCTCAAGAAGATACTTTTTATTAGGTTATTAGCCTCCAAGAGAAGAAGTTTCCCAGAAATAATAATATATATTGAACAAACAAATAACCAAAATGAGAAGTCGGCCCAGGAAGTTATCCGGAATTAGTATAAATACAAGAGGCCAGTTCTCATTCTGGCAGGTAGTCTCAGAATTGCAGAGTAGCAACTTGTGCGCACTGCAGTGCCCAATCTTGTGCGCAGGTTTGAGGAGAGTTTCCATTGCAGTTGTTGTAGCTAGTAGATCACGTTTGGCTTCGACTATCTCTTGGCTAGGGTTTGGAACATCTCATCAGCTCTTGTTGGTGCATTATCCTTGGGGAAAGGTGCGCTACCCTTTGTTTGGCTATCTAGCCTAGGGTTTGCTTCTGGAGTGATTCTCTGTCAAGGTTAAGGTGATCGGAGGGTGGCTTCGGCCTATGGNATATTTCTTCCTCTATACTTTTGCCTCCAACCAATCATTAGTTGCAGTATTGACTTAGAAGGATGATGACAACAATGAGGCCTCGGTCTCATTTATGAGCACTAATCTCCAAGGGGCCGAACTAAATTACCCTTCTATAGACAAGCAGGCTTATGCAGTTTACAAGGCATTGAAACACTTCAGATCTTACATCCTAAAGAACCATACGAAAGTCATTGTGCCTCATCTCGCAGTCCGATCCCTATTCACTCAACAAGAGATGGGGGAAAGAAGAGGAAACTGGATGGCAGTGGTCCAAGAATTTTACCTAGATATAAAACCTGCTAAACTGGTTAAGGGACAAGGATTATGTAAACTGTAAGATGAAGTCCATGACCAAGTAAATCAAGACCCCGGATGGGAGAATGAATTGGAATTATGGTGTGGGGAAGCTTCATACATCTCCACAGGGAAGGAGTCTTGGTATGAGAAACTAATTTATCTCATGCATCATGGGACTTGCCCAGAAAACCTAAACCCTGGGGAAAGGAGAGCTCTGAGATTAAAATCAACACAATATCGCCTCATAAATTCGGTGCTCTTCCGTGTTAATTATGATGGGGTAATTTTAAGATGTCTCGAACGTGAAGATGAAGACAAGGTTCTGAAGGAGCTCCATGATGGACCTGCAGGTGGACACTTCACAGGGAATACCACTGCTCACAAGATACTGAGAGCCAACTATTATTGGCCTACTCTGTTTAGGGATGCTCACACGTACACTAGAAACTATAAAACTTGTCAAATGAGCGCAGGGAGGGAAAATAGAGCAGTTATCCCACTTCAACATGTGGTCGTCTCCAGGCCATTCGAGCAATGGGGATTAGATATAATAGGATAAATTACACCGAGTTCTTTAAAACAACATAGATACATACTGACTGCCACAAAATATTTCATGAAATGGGCAGAAGCCATCCCTCTGACTCATGTAAACGAAAAAGTGGTGATCCAATTCATAGAACAAAAACTGATTACAAGGTTCAATATGATTTATGTCCTTGTTTTCGATAATGTCTCGTACTTCTCTTCCACCCTATTAACAAAGTTTTCTTTAGACAAAGGAAACATAATAAGATACTCTACAAACTACAATCCACAGGGGAACGAAGTGGCATAATCAACCAATAAGAACCTAGTGAGGATACTAAAGAAAACAATTGCAGACAATCAGAGGAATTGGCACAGTTCACTTCATAATGACTTATGGGCCGATAGAGTAACACCCAAGGAAGCTATAGGGAATTCCCCATACTTTCTGGTATACAAACAAGAAGCCATTCTACTGAACGGGCTATATCTTCCATCTCTTCAGCTTGCTCAGGATTCTAGAGGACAACCCTCATCAGTTATACAACAAAGGATTGATACCGTCCTCATGCTGGAAGAAGAAAGGGAGAAATGAAAATCAAAGTTCACAACTCATCAGCATATAGTTAAAAGGTGGTTTGATAAGCATAAGGCCAAAGAGAAGAATTTCGAAGTAGGAGATTTAGTCCTAAAATGGGACGAAGCAAATGAGTTGAAGGGAAAACATTCGAAGTTTCAGAATCTACGACTCAGAACTTTTCAGGTAGCCAAGAAAATTGGGGTAGGCACGTACTGGTTGCAAAATATAAGGGGGGGACTTGACGCCCTCCCGATGAATGGCCAACCCCTAAAACAATGTTTCTGTTAAAAAAAAAGAAAAAAAAAATGTGTGTATTTCCATGATGTTTTGTTTTTAGGTAGGTTGATTGTGGAGTTCTTCATTTTTTATTTTTCTTAATTTATGGGCTTTTAGCGTTTGTGTTTAGCAAGGCATTGGTTGAAATCAACATGCGATATGACAAACTATGTTCCTAACTCACGCTTACATATAACACAAGACGCGCTGGGAGAATTGCGGTGGTTTGAAGGAGTTATGTATGTAACCTGTGCAAATAAACAACCTTGGAAAATTGATGAAGTGTCCGCCTGGTGGTCTGGTAAAACCTGAAGGGAAAGATGGAATGCTGGAAAGGACTACATGTACCTCGAGACGGAGCTAGCGAAAATTCACCTTAACCATCTCATTTTTTCAAATAACATACGTCCTCCTCTCCCATTCGCTCAGGTATTTCTGCCGAAATAAAATCAATTATATCAAATGAGTGCAAAGCAGGAGAGGGTATGCAGATAACTCTGTCGGGGCTATGGATGCTCACTGGCAGCGGAGCAAGGTTTGTGACATCGAGGTGACTCTGTCGGGGCTATCGACGCTCCCTGGCAATGGAGCAATAGCATAGCAAGTAAATGATGATAACTAAAAGGCCTGGTGCTATTGAATTCTTTACTGGACTCTTGTCAAAGAGGGAGTGGGTCAGGGTTACATGAAACAAAGGTGGAATAAAGGTTGAAACCCCACAGGCAGGCCTGGATGCACCAACCAGGAAATTTCAAATGCAAGGATGAAAGAGGCTCTGATAAAAACCAGTTGAGTTCTTAACCATATTTTGCATCAACGAAGCCCGAGGTAGGAGCAAAGATTATGATTTCGCCCAGTAAGTCGCCATTTGTTGAGCACTCAACACACCCTAAAAAGACTTATCGATTTTTTCTCACTTTTTGGGTACCACTTGGTCTTCTGCACTATTTGACTCGATTTCATTTTGGGAAATTTTTTTTCTTTGTTTATTTTCATGGCTCTCATCACCTATCCAGGTTTTTTTGAACTCATGAAACCCCATGACTAAAAGACCTTAACACCTAAATTAATAATCGACAACCAAACACTACACCCAACGCGCTCAGGTTCGACGTCAGAAAGAATTCAAGTAAGTATAGGAACCACTCAGAAAACAACAGTCGCCGAGATCTGATCTTCATCAACATCGATAGAAGGAAGTTTTGGTTTGCGTTAAGTTTTTCGCATAAAGGTTCAAGAGATAGTCGATCCCCCTTCGACATCGATAAAACACGGGGAGGACATACATTAACGAAGAATGAAAATAAAATCGTCAATAGTCGATGCCCGAAGCACTTTATCATCTTCGGGGAAAACCCAGAGGGATCACAAAAATTTTTTTGACCACGATAAAGTTACCCCCGATCGTCGATCCCCGATGCATTTTTGGCATCGGGACTTTTTCGAGGGAGCCGATCCAAGAGCGCTTTGGTAGGTGTATCGCCGATCCTTGACACTTTTTCGGCATCGACAAGCTAAGGTTTGTTTTTGAACGAATAGCTTAAAGAAAGTACCGACTCCGACTAATACGAGCGAATTAATTCACTGGTCTCCAACACCATGTGTCTTTACCGGGTAAGAAGGTCGTACAGTCTAGTTCTATCCCGAGTCATTCTTAGTTACCTAGGTCCTAGTCACACCTACAAGTCAACTTTGTTGCGTCAGCACTATACGATAATATGGATCGACGTCGGATATTTTGTAGGAGGATATCAATGAAAATGTTCATATCATTATCCCGATCCCTGATCCACCCACTGAAAGGGCAACACGACGAGACATCGTTAGCATTAGATATGAACGGATTTGGGAAATTTAAGAAGCTAATTAATACCCGATCCCGCATTAGTGGCTACCTTGTGCGCCAATTAAAACAACAATTTTGAAATCGCCAATAGAAAACATCACCACCCGTGCCTCCATCGTCAACTCACGATAAATTTAAGTTCTAAAGATTCGACGACAAAGTTATTGAAATTTCACTCATAACCCGAATTTAATGGTTGATGCGACATGGTAAGATCTTCCCTGTTTAAAATCTCTTGAACCATTGTGAACAAATTCATTATGCACACGAGAGAATTCCAGAGCGCCCAGAGGAGAAAAATGAGCAATTGGAAGACTGCATTGACCCTCGTGATTATCAGAAACCAGGTTTAACCAGCTTCAGAGGTATGTATCCAAGTCTGTCAATTTGTTGGTTATAATTTATATGTGTTCGTCCGGGTTTTAAACATTCTCTAAACTCTTCTCAAGTTGCAGAAACAATGCCACTGATAAATACAACCACCAGACGCTCTCCGAGATCACCAAAGCTAAAAGATCCAGAGATAGGCGAAGTTTCTTCTCCAGGGACCACAAAGCAATTGGAGTACGTCCCTAGACCGGAGCCTGTCGTCACGACAGTAACAAAGAAATTTTGCATCCAACCTCTGACCTTTGATGATACAAAGGCAAGCATCATATCCAAGGTGGTGCTCCCACAGTGGGGGGATCTCTTCAACAAGATCAACAAAGAAGAATATCCAAAGTATATCCCACACAACGACCTATATGTAAGGGCGCTCGATGACCAGGTGTTCCCCAACATCCGACGATCATATCTACACATGGTGGCTAGCAGAACCCCCATTTTCCCTTGAATAGAGGTCCTGAAGTGGCTCATCATCTACACAGACAGGCATAAATGTTTGATTAACAATGAGAATGGAGGGTGCGTCGGAGTTTTCCTCCCGAAAAAGGTCTAAAAATACTACAAGCTCAGGGACCCGGAGGAGTGGCTCAACACGGACTTCGTGGTGAAGTTATAAGAACTACATTACACCAACTGATTAATGGCCTCATGGTGGAGGGAAGACAAGAAATTCACCAATCAGAGCAATGGATGGTACGAAACAATCAACCTAAAGGAGCCATACATCTATTTGATGGCTCTCATCTGTCTATTATACAAAGAAAAATATTGCTCCAAGTTTTCGGAAGCATGGATTCCTTTGGCATACACAGTTGCAACTGTCGGGTGCAGCTTCAACTGGGGTGCAATAATCTCCAAACAACTAAGCACATGTGTGCAACAGGCTCAAACATCGAAGGAAGGAGAAGCACCAACCTTTTACATGGCCTCGTACCTGCTCAACATCATCTACGCTAGGAACGTCTTCACCAACATGAATCTGAGTTGGCATGTTGCAGATCTCCCGGTCCACGTCTACTTCAGCCTCCTATGGGAAAATAGATACAAGAAATCTTACTCCCTCATCTGCGATGAATTCATCGCCCGAATTTATTTTATTCTTTTTAAGAAGGAATGTCCAAGGCTATCAGCGACATCCAAGAAAATGATATCCAAGGTATACCATTGGTACTTGGATGAGCGCAACGCCTACATCACGGTGTTCGAGGCCACCGAAGCACCACATATCCTACCAGCTCATGTCCCAGACTGGCTCATCATAGGAGAAATTTGTTATCATGCCATCTTGCAGGGCTATAACGCCACATTGGTCAAGACATGAAATGAGTCTTCATACCCTACGATTTCCATGTGGGGTTCTATCTGGTGAAGGATGTTGCTCAAGCTAAACAAGAAGGGCTTAGCCAACTCGAATTTAGGTTCCCTACAGGTCGATTTTGCAAGCATGATCCTATAGGCCTGGTCCTCTAGCATGTGTCGCAGGTTTCATCCTACTAGCCATATGATCACGATAAGTTTGAAGATGAAGTCTTCACAGAGAATGCCCAGGACTGGGACGAGGTGGTGCAGAGGATATCCAACCCAAACATGACCAAGTTTAAGGCCATGAGCATGGATGAATAGGTAGAAAAAATATAACAATCGGCTCAATAGGTCCTTACAGCCAGGGAAGAAATCAGAGCAACAGAGGCAACATAGGTGGAGGGAAGGGGATTGTTCTTGACACCAGAGGCATAGACAAGGGGTATGCGCTTAATGGAAGAAGCGCATAGAGTAATTGATCAACCACAGAATGATATAGACCTTGTAGAGATGACTAGGGTTCCTGCCGACAACCCAATCAAAATCCGGAGAGGTCCAAGTGACCCAGAGCCGATACAAATTGAAAAGATCATCGTGTTAGATAACCCTAAAGTTTCAGCACCACGGGTCGGATCACCAAGGGACGTTTCATCTCAGCCCGAGATAGCGAGGACATCATGAAGAGCAGGTGCACCAAACCCCTTGCATGATATAATAGCTATCTATGATGATGAGGAGAGTTCAGAGGTTTCCCTGCTGACCCCGATATAGATTATAGAGGAAAAGAAAACCGAGAAAGTATCTTCCCCAGTTCCCGATGCTCCAATTCAAAACCTTCCACAGAGCGACCAGGAGGTCAAAAGTATCTTAAACAATGAGATACTCTATACACCAAGGACCCAAGTGGACAGCCCGAAGGATGAGCTAGGATTGGGCAAACAAGAAAGATGAATTCCACAACATGAAATCAACATCTCAATAGACGATTATCAAGTAAGTACCAAGCCTGCTCCCGATTCATCAATTTTTTCCAGTACTTTACCTCCCGATGAGAAACAACCAGAGGACTAACTTTCAGGACATACATAAAAGGTTCAAGAACCTAGTCTTGAATAGATATACACCATCGGGAGCATGGGAAACACACTTACTTGGGGAGAGCAGCAAATCCTCAGACCCATGGATGAGGTCTCCGATATACAATCCATCGCATACGACTGAAAGATGAAAGCTTACTCTGGACAACTCCATCCTCATCACCACAGAGGAGAAATTGATTATCAAGAAGCATGCCAAGATGTTTGAGCTTATCGGCACATGGATCGAAATCACAGATTCCACTCTAGATAGAGCGAGGAAAGATGAAGAGGAGTTGGTTGCTGTGCTGAAAAAGTTAGAGCATCTACGCCATTTGGAAAAATATTATCAGGACTCCACGCAGGCCATGGTGTTCTTGAGAAGTGAATTCCAGGATGCCTACAGTAAATTCACAAATGAGAGGCACCTTTTCACTGCATGGATAACCGATTTCCAAGAAGACACTCTTATGGCACTGGCGACATGAAAGGATATGGAAATATGGTATGAGAAAGCACACCAAGCGATGAAAATGATCAATTACATCATCACGGTTCAATAGATTCAAGACGCCGAAGAGCACGACATTCGATTACTAAGGGATAGAAGCATCGACCACATAAAGAAGTCGGTCAAATACTGGGTGAAAATGGCCCAAGAACCTCATCAGGAAATCCAAGAGAAATGGGCCGATTGCGAAAGGAGCTGGACCAAGATCAATCGGGCGATGAGAGACATCGGCCTCCCAGAATTCGGCACACCCGATGAATTTTTAGACTTGCATGACATAGTCAAAATACATGTTGAACAAGACTCATCATGGGATGCAAAGATAGAAAAGGTGGCGAACATGGCGCTAGGTCAAGTAAAACAGTTCATGGAGCACCCGATCAAGGCTCATACAGTGTTACAATAGTTAGTGCTAAAGTAGTCAAGTATTGAGCATGAGCAGTGGAGATAAAGGAGATCCTTTCGGGCCCGATGGACCAACACAAATTATTGTATGCCAACACATGCGAGGAACTCTTCGTCAAATGGTCGGAGTATGAGAAGAGTCATCCACTCAAGTGAAACCATTTGATGACTCTTAGAAGACTGAGAGATGAAAGCGTTGTTTATATTATGGTAGCTGTGGGAGGTATTTACCTCCACATGTAAACCTGACGAGGATAGAATACTCCGAGAAGCAAGAAGAAACCCTAATGAGTTGGCTAATAACCCTAAAAGACTTGTTGGCTCAAGAAGATACTTTTTATTAGGTTATTAGCCTCCAAGAGAAGAAGTTTCCCAGAAATAATAATATATATTGAACAAACAAATAACCAAAATGAGAAGTCGGCCCAGGAAGTTATCCGGAATTAGTATAAATACAAGAGGCCAGTTCTCATTCTGGCAGGTAGTCTCAGAATTGCAGAGTAGCAACTTGTGCGCACTGCAGTGCCCAATCTTGTGCGCAGGTTTGAGGAGAGTTTCCATTGCAGTTGTTGTAGCTAGTAGATCACGTTTGGCTTCGACTATCTCTTGGCTAGGGTTTGGAACATCTCATCAGCTCTTGTTGGTGCATTATCCTTGGGGAAAGGTGCGCTACCCTTTGTTTGGCTATCTAGCCTAGGGTTTGCTTCTGGAGTGATTCTCTGTCAAGGTTAAGGTGATCGGAGGGTGGCTTCGGCCTATGGTTGGGTGGCAATAGAGATATTGTCAATGGTAAAATGAGCACATCCATTATATTCTAACAGGTTATGGGCCCACACCTCCTTCATTCAGTGTAACCGCTAGAAGGAAACATAGCCAGAAGGATATTAAGATCATTGAAGAACTGTCACTAGGGTTTCTAGCAGGAGCAGTCACCAAAGCATTGTCGCTGGGGTTACTAGCAGGTGCAGTTGCAGAAACCCTAATCCTCTCGTTGAGACACCTTAAGTGAAGGAATTGACCTAATTTTTAGACATATCAGTGCGCCCTAGCCTAGCACATCTCCTAATACTCTCAGCAAGCCAAGACGTGAAGTTTGATTTTTTGGTCAGATCTAGGGTTGACCAAGTCAAAGAAGCCATGACTTAATCTATGAAGTCAGAGAACAAGTTAGATGGAGCTTCTAATTTCAGAGCGTGGAAGACAAGGATTGACCTCATCCTTGCCAAGAATAAAGTGTTGGATATCATGAAAGGAAAGATTGTGGAACCAAAGTTTGAAGAAGGAAAAGAGAAGGAACCGTAGAACGTTACAGTTATGGAGAAGTTCAAAGACGGTGACATCAATTCTATGAGTATCATAGTGGAATCCATAAAATACCACTTGATACCCTACATCTCCCATCTTGACTCATCGAAGAATATGTACGATTCCCTAACAAACCTCTTCTCAGTCAGAAACATTGGACAAGTAATGCGTCTGAAGAATGAGCTCTGTGACATGAAGATGAATGATGACAACAACTTAACATCATACTTTGTGAAGATATCTTGGCTAAGAGATCAACTACAAGCTATTGAAGAGATCATTTCAAATAAGGAATTGGTAAACATAGTACTCAATGGTCTTCCCAAGACATGGGATTCATTTTCCGCAAGCATGAACACGAGGAAGGAGTATCCTACATTCGAACAACTTTGGAATTGTTGTGCTCAAGAAGAATCCAGTATCAGTGAAAAAGAGAAACCCCAAAAGAAGTACGATGATCAAGCCTTCACAACAAGATTCAATAATTTCAAGAACAAAATGAAGTTTGGTTCAAGGAGGAAGCCAAATCAAGAGAAAGACATTTCATAGGTACAATGTTTCAACTATCGAAAGTATGGTCACTACAAGAATCATTGTCCCAAGCTAAAAAAAAGGAAGGAGAAACACAGAGCATCAATTGCCGAAGAAAAGGAACCTACAAAGAAGACTAAGTAGGATGAAAGAGACTTCTTCTTCTGAAGGTAATAATACTCTTCTTAGTTCTTGTATATATCTTGTTTGCATAGTCTCTGTACATATCTTGTATATCTATCTCTTAGAAGATAATATGTTCCAAGAAGAACTATATCTATGGAAGAGCAACAAGATAAGGATTGCTATCATTATACAAGAAAGGATGAAATATATCAAACAAATCTTGTGGAAGCTATTACAAGATAAGCCGAAATCATAATCAATCTTGAAGAAACCTAGAAGAAAGAAGTCAACAATTAAGAGAAAATTGGAGAAAGACTTATGATGCTTTGCAGAAGACAATAATGATGCAGACGGAAATGTGGACTCTCCTAGATGGAGGAAGCCGATTATATATCACCATAAAATAAGAGCATGCATTCATACATGAAGCAAGGATTAGGAGGGAGCTAATCCTATGATCCATTGAATATGATGAAGTATATATCCATGGTAGCATCTATGAAAGACAATACGTTTTCAGTTCAACCGCATCAGAATACTTCTTCGAAGAGAATCTTTAAAGTATCCCTGGTTGTCCATACACATCCATGATCCTATGATGAAAGAAAGAAATGGAATCTTTAGGGCATGGAAT
>JZKD02S0945488.1:0-13798 GCA_000966675.3 Picea glauca | reverse complement strand
GGCACAAAATATTCACAACACAAGATATACGTGGTTCACCCCCACCCTGAGGCCACATCCATGAACTCTTCATCTTCTTTATTAGCTTCTTTCAATCCTCTTACATGCACAAAGCTCAAAATCAACTCCGCAAAGGACATGAGATCTGTGCACCTCGATAGATCCTCCTTCCTTGAGTTATAGAACAAATCCTTCCACAACCCCTTACAATCCCTTGCACTTAGCTCTGCAAGCCTCATGTAGTATGCACAAAGCAATTAACATTCAACACATAGCACACTTGCAACAGACTAGTCACTACTAGTCACCATTCACTAGTCACACACACCCACTACTTCTTACATCATCTAGACTTCTATTTATACATTACAAAATAGGCTTAAGCATGGGTAAACCCATGGGACGACATCCCCATACACATTACATAATCCCAAAACCCAAAAAGTCCCTAAAAAGGGGTCGATATCCCGCGATCTCCACTTCATCTTGCACTTCGTCTTCGACAGCCTGTCGAAGTCCTAAAAATAGGTCAAACATGACCAAGGATCTTTGAAACTTGGTCAAGGGACAACATTTTTTCTCATCATCAATATCATCATTCATAGCAGGGAGCTGGAATGGAATCATCATCCTCATTAGAATGAGGCTAAGGTAACATCATCATCATCTTCAATGTGAGGCTAAATTACCATCATCATCTTCGGCATGAAAGATGAAATAACATCATCATAATAATCTTCAACAAGGAGCTGAAGTGGAATCATCATCATAATCTTCGGCAAGAAGCTAAAGTGGCATCATCATCACCATCATCTTCAGCAAGAAGCTAAAGTGGCATCATCATCATCAACTTCAACAAGAAGTTGAAGTGGCATCATCATCATCATATTTAGCAAGAAGCTGAAGTGGAATCATCATCATCAATTGAATCAACATGGATTAGTATAACACTAATACATCATCATCATCAATAACAACAATATCACAACACAAAGTTTGGAGCATCATCAACAACAACAAAAATCACAGCACAAATCTTGGAGCATCATCAACATCAGCACTAGGCTGAGAGTCTTCAACATGAGGTTGACATCACAACACGAATATGGCTACACAATATCATCATCATGAATCTGGCATCATAGCACAAAGCTAGCACATCATCACATCATGAGGCTGGCACATCATCACAACACAAGGCTAACATGTCACCACAACATGAGGCTGGCACATCATCACAACACAATTCTTGCATTTCATCATCGCGAGACTGGAATCAAAACACTTAATGTGGCACATCATCACAACAAGAGGCTGGCACATCATCACAACAATTAAGCTGGCATCACATCACTAGGATGGCACATCATCACAACAATTAAGTTGGCACTTCAAAACAACAATTAATCTAGCACATCAACAAAACAATTAAGATGGAACATCAACACAACAATTAAGCTAGCACATCATCACAACAATTAAGATGGCACATCAACACAACAATTAAGATGGCACATCATCGCACATCATCACAACAATTAACCTAGCACATCAACACAACAATTAAGCTGGCACACCATCACAACAATTATGTTGGCACATCAACAACATTTTGTGGTACATTAACAGATCCAAAGGACCTGCCTAGGAATCAAAAAGATTCCCTAGGATATGAAATCCTAACGGAGCTACCACATGGTAATCTGACAGACCCAAAGTATCTACCCAGGAATCATAATATTCCCTAGGATATAAAATCCTAACAAAGCTACCACTACTGATTAGGATAACATAGTATCATCAACACTACTCCCCCTTTCGAGGGAGGTCCTTTGGGATTATACCAATCTTATCTCAAAAGTGCTCAAACTTTACATGAGATAGAGGCTTGGTCAACACATCAACAACCTATTCATCCGTGCTAACATATTGAAGATTTATGGCTCCTCTATGCACCATGTCATGGATGTAATGATATCTAATCTTTATGTGTTTTGACTAATTATGGAACACATCATCTTGATACAACTCTGGTTATCACATATGATCATGGTGGCTTCCCTCTCTAGATCAAATAGATCTGTCAACAACATCCAAATCCATACAACTTCACAACTGGTGGAACATGCAACAATGTCTTCTCCTTCTGCCGTGCTTGGAGCGAATTGCATCCTACTCTTCCATGAGATCATGGATGACCTCAGAATGAAACAACATCATGAAGTGCTCTTTTTATTAGAAACACTTCCAGCTCAACCTGAATCGGTATAACCACTCCATCTAAAGTCATGATCTCTAATATAATAGAGACCAAAATACAATGTACCCTTAAGGTATCTCATCATATGTTTTGCAACAATAATGTGAACACGTCTAGGTTCTACCGGATACCCACTCAAGGAAAGACATGTATCTAGACTGGTATTCATCAGATACATCACTGAACCAATAATCTATCCGTACAGAGTAGCATCAACCAATTTTGAGGAGGTATCTACCAGGAGCTTCAAATTCATTTTCATGTCTATGTACATGGATTTGCATTTCAACATGTCAACCATTTTCAATTTTAACTGTATACTTCCCTTGGTTAACGAATATCTTCTCTATGCTTTGCCAAACTTCAATACCTAAGATATAATGCATTTAGGTCTTCCATCAGACTCTGTAGCAAGCTTCTTTTGCAATCTATGATGAGATTTTCTTCACCTTGTCAATAATACATCATCTACATATAGTAATAACATCACTAGTTCATCATTCATAACCTTGACATAAATGTTAGAATCAACTTTTCTCTTGGTAAAGTCCAAGCTCATTCGAAAACTGTCAATTCTTCCATACCAATCTCTAGGAGCTTTCTTCAATATGTACAAATCTTCCTTCAACCTGCATACCTGAGTCTTTCTATATTCAATCTTCAAATCAAATTTTCTCATTGTTTTGTACCAATATGGTACACTTTCTTAGCTGCAAATCAATCTACCCAAACATGTGCTAGCTCTATGTACTTTCTGCAAAGCACTACCTGTCTCATTGTCTGGGAGTATGTCCTCTACTCTCTCTGCAACTGTTCCTTCTAGAACCGGGACTCTGCACCTGCACCTTGTCTAAAGCTGAGAATGGTTTCTCCATTCTTACGATGATACTAAAATCAAGGATTAAATCCTCTATTCCATCTGTAATGTCCCCGATCATCCATGTCGGGACACGCTATGCCAAAGAACTCTTGTTGTTCTCTCTGTGGAACATATTGTAACATACCTAACATCCAACTGAGCTATTCCACATAAATTTTTTGAACTACATGTAATTAAAATATATACACACAGAACTCTTGTGGAAGCATTATATACATAAAATGTAAACAACCAAATACATGTGTAAAGGCATGGATTCACATTGAAATAAAAGTAAACATATACATGCAGCATATACAGTAAATACCCATAAAACTAAACATAGTTATAACCACACATAAGATAACCCATAAAAATAAGCACGTAAATAACAATGAAGCATGTAAATTTATCACACTATTGGCACTTATCTTGGTAATAATGTTACCAACTATGTTCAGACCTTCCACGAACCTCCCAACCTTAGACCACACTGTTCATCACTCTCAACAGTGAGTCACCCCCAAGATGGGACTAAACTCCACCTGTGTAAAGGGATTCCTAACCAGGGTAAAGGCTCATAGACAACAAGAAAGACTCTGTCTTAGGTGCCACCTCAAACTAATAGGCTACAGTCCCTCATTCCCCACATGGCTGTCCCACCCCTAGAATTTTTCTCCTTTTGTACTCAACAATCCTTTGGCTTCCCCACTTTCTTTTTGGGCTTCAACAACAGGTTGGACATGAAGTCTTAGAGAACTATAGTTGTAGTTCATCACCCTCAGGAAATCAATTCCCAACAATTCTCTCACCAAGGGATAAATTTCTCGCAGGCCTGAAAACCCGCCTTTTCAATATCCCACAGTCCTAACAACCCGCTTCTTCATTCCAACTCCCAAGCTAACCAACTACCCGAATAGATAATGGCTATGGATACAGGTTCATATACAGTCATGAAGATACAAAGTATAACTCAATGGGTGTGTGCAGGCTCATGGATGATTGACTGGATGATAGAAGAATGATGGAAAAGATGATAGGAAATGAACTAAGTCCCAACAATATGTATGCATGTCCCCAACTTGACACTTGTCATGTTGGGAGCTACTTTGGCCCACTTGTCCCCAACTTTAAAAATTAGGATAAAATAATTATCCACACTTTGTATTTAAGAAATATTAATATAATATTCCTTTTTAGCTTAAGCTCCCTAGCTTAGCCCCTTTCCTTAACTTGACCCCTCTCTTTCCCTAACTAGTGGAGTTTAGTCCCCCATCTCTTTTATCGTGGGCAGTCTGTGTGCAATGATGTATTTTATATTTATCATGAGACATATACAAAAATAGGTGCACTGGCCTTTAACATCTAGGCTCTCCGGCCTAATTCACAACATACTCATCCTAGCTTATAATAACTGGATCACTAGCCTATAAGAAACAACATATACACAAAGGCTCTCAGGCCTCAATATCACGTGCACTTAATATGTTGCACACGGTATCTTGGAATGTGCACACTACATCATTTTGCTGCGTAGTACATGAGTGCACTATGCCATGAAAGGTGCATACAAAAATGATATCAAACAACTCACCAGCTTAAGTACATTTGCATTTACATTTACAATTGGGTTCATCCGAGGGATACTACAATCCCCTCCCATTATTTATGCACTGTCCTCAGTGCATCATGTACCCATATACAACAAAATTTTAAAAATCCTCAAAAAGATGAGGGTATTTTGCCCGCATTGCATCCTCATGCTCCCAAGTAGTGTCCTAAGGACCATACCAGGTCCATTGGACCTTTACAAGCCCTATGGATCAATTCCGAAAATGTTTGACTTTTTGGTCCAGAATGTGTACCGGATGCACCTGAAAAGTGCCTTCTTGCTCCACCTAAATCACATTCCAATCAATAACATGATTAACATAATGTATGTATTTCTTGAGTAATGATACATGGAATACATTATGAATAGACATAGATGCAGGAAATGCAATCATATAATCTACTAGACGAATCCTCTTTAGGATTTCAAACAACCCACAATAGTGAGCTGCCAACTTTGAACAATTTCCCAATTTCAGGGAACTTCTGTTGGCCTTCACTTTCAAGAATACATGACCACCTAGTTTAAATTCCCTATGAGTTATGCCATTATCAACAAAACATTTATGCCTATCTTGGGCAACCTTTAAATTTTGTTTTATTTTTATCATTTTCTCCTGCATTTCCCTGAGAAAATATAGCCCAACCACTGCTCTGTCTGTTGGGTTATCCTAGCTTACTGGTGTGTTGCACTTTCTGCCATAAGTGCCTCAAATGGGCTCATCTTTAGAGATGCTTGATACCAATTTTTATAAACAAACTCTACCAAGTGTAGGTAGTCTTCATATTTTGATGGTTTATCCATCACATAAATCCTCAACATATCTTCAATCAATTGATTCACCCTCTTTGTTTTTCCATCTGATTCTAGATGATAATATGTACTAAAATTCAAATTTGTTCCAAATCCATTAAATATCCTTTCCAATTTTTTGAGGTAAATTTTGGATCTCTGTCAGACACAATTGTCTTGGGTATGCCATGTAATCTAGCAATTTCCCTCATATAAACATCAGTAATGTTCACTGCCTTGTGAGTGAGCTTAACTAGAATAAAATGGGCAGCTTTAGTAAGCTTATCCACCACTATCATGATAGAATCATGTTTCTTGTTTGTTCTGGGTAGTTTGGTAATGAAATCCATGGTTACAACTTCCCACTTCCACTCAGGAATGGGTAATGGTTGTAGAAAACCAACTGGGTGTCTATGCTCAACCTTTACCTTTTGACATTCCAAACATTTGACAATAAAATCAACAACTTCTTTCTTTATTCCTGGCCAATAATATTGGCTCTTGACATATGCAATAGTTTTTTGATATCCTGGGTGTCCAACATAAGGTACATTATTCATTTCTCTCATATCATATTTTTCAATTCCTGAGAATTTGGTACATAAATTCTTCCCCTATACATGAGAATTTCATCATTATCTAGCTTGTATTCTTCAATTTTCTGTTGCAAATTACCTTGCTGTCATTTTGCCACTAATTCCTTGTATTGCAAATCTGATTTGGTAACCTCTATAATTTTGTCTTTCAAATATTATTGGTACATGCTAATTGTTGTAGTATGCAAATCATGCATTCTTTTGTTGAGTGCATCAACCACTTTGTTCTCTTTCCCCTTGATATGTTCTATATCAAAGTCATATTCACCTAGAAATTCTAACCACCTAGTTTGTCTAGCATTTAGAGTTGGTTGATGAAGTAAATATTTCAGACCACTATGGTCTGTTCTTAGCTCAAACCTTTTTCCAATGAGGTAGTGTCTCCATTTCCTCAAGGCATGCACTATGGCTTCCAATTCCAAATCATGTGTGGAATAGTTTCTTTCATTCTCCTTCAACTTCCTTGATTCATAACATATAACAAACCCATTTTAACTGAGGACTCCGCCAATTCCTTCTTTACATGCATCTATGCATACAATGAAGTATTCATTTGGGTCTGCAATCCTTAGTATTGGAGAACTTGTTAATAATTGTTTCAAGTGTTGGAAACTCTTTTCACAATCCAATGTCAACTGAAACTTCACATCCTTTCTTTGCGAGGAAGTGATTGGGTGTGAAATCTTTGAGAATCCTTCAATAAATCTCCTATAGTAGCCTGCAAGGCCCATGAATAATCTGATCTTTGTCACATTCTTTGGTGTTGACCATTCTCTAATGTCTTCTATCTTCTCAGGATCCACTTCTATCCCATCCTTTGAAATGATATGACCCAAATAATGAATTTTCTTCTGATAAAATTAACACTTTCTCAACTTAGCATACAACTGATACTCCCTTAATACTTGCAACACCATCCTTAAATGATRTTCATGATCTTCCTCTGAMTTAGAATATATAATAATTTCATCCAAAAAGACAATGACAAACTTGCCTAAATATTCTYGGAAAACACCATTCATTAAGMACATGAAAACAGCTGGTGCATTTGACAACCCAAATGGCACMATTGTGAACTCATAATGACCATACCTTGTCCTGAAGSTGGTCTTKCTAATATCTTCCTCTTCAATCCTTACCTGATGGTATCCTAACCTCTTTGAAAATATCTTGGCATCCTTCAATTGATCAAAGAGATCTTCAATCCTTGGCACAAGATACTTGTTCTTTACAATCACTTTATTCAACTGTATGAAATCAATGCAAAATATTAATGTTCCATATTTCTTMTTCATGAACAATATTGGGGCACCCCAAGGTGACATACTTAGGCATATATACCCCTTCTTCAGAAGTTCTTCAAGCTRCATTTGTAGCTCCTTCAGCTCTGGTGTACTCATTATGTGAGTCTTTGACACTAGAGCTRCTCCAGGCATTAAATTTATAGAGAAATCAATATCTCTCTTTGGGGKTAKCCTTGGTACCTCATTGAACACATMTTCAAATTCTTCCAGGACTGCATAATCTTCCAAATTTGGAACCTTATCTTTAGGTGTCTCTTCCATATGTGCTGCAAATATTTGACATCCTTTTCTGTAACATTTCTTCAACTGCAATGCTGAAATTTTTCTGATGGTTATTTCCCTGGGAATTCCCTGCACTCTCCTTAGGTTCCCTTCCTCATCCAACCAAGTAAATGCCTTGTTATGACAGTCTAGGATAGCATGGTGTTGGTTCAACCAATCCATCCCAATTAGATAGTCATAGGAACCTAAAGGCAAGATGCTCAAATCTACCCTGGTGTTCAGTCCATTCATGTTCATAAGACATTACTTAACCATCTTATTGAGTTTTCTTTTGGCTTCGTTAGCCATCTGCACTAACCAAGATTTTCCATACTTGCTTCTTGGAAAATGAAAAATTTTCACCATCTTAGGATCTATGTAACTATGACTAGATCTTGAATCAATTAAAATACAAATGGTTTGGTTGTTGATCATACCTTCCACTTCAATCATATGTGAATGATAATCTGCTTGTTTGTTGTCTAGAGATGCATAGATCCTTGGTACATTTCTTCCCATGTCCTCCACTGTTTCATCTTGTTGTACATTGTGAACAATCCTCCATTTTTCACCTCTGTGAGGACAATCTCTGAACATATGATCTCCTTTACAACCCCAACATTGAATAGTTCGTTTCCTTGGCCTTTACCCCCCTATGTCAATCATTTTGGGTTCTCTAGGAGTTTGTTGTCCCTAAGGATTATTTCTGAAGAATGGTGGCTTAGTTCCCTTCTTCCTTTGATCTATCTTGAATTTCTTCTTGTCTTCCCAATATTTTTGGAAATTTGGCCTTGATTTTTGTTGATCATAAAATCATTTAGCTCTTCTTATGGCCTCATCTAATGTCTTGGGATCATCATACTATATTTTGTCACTGATGAATGATGGCAATCCACTCAAATACCTCTGAATCTTAACTATCTCATCCTTGATGAAAGAGACATACTTTGATAGTTCTAAAAACCTTCTTTCGTATTCATCCATTGTCATACTCCCAAGCTTGAGTTCAAAGAGATTTTTCATTTTCTTGTCATAGTATCTCTTATTCAAGTATTTATTTTCAAAATACATCTTGAATTCTCTCCAAGTAACACTTTTCTATTTAATGTGGTGCACCTGCACAAGCTGATCCCACCACATGGATGACTTTCCCTTGATTTGATAGATAGCAATTCTACCTTCTGCATGAGAAGAATAATTATGCAATTGAAAATACTTTCTCGTGCCCAACAACCATGTCTCTGCATCTTCATCCTTCTTATGCTCACCATCAAATGTAGGAGGTTTGATTTTGTTCATTTCTCCTCCTAGATCATCCACCCAAGACCTATTATTCTTCCTCACAGGGGATGGAATTGATTTGTTGTGTTCTCCCTTATTGGAATGCCTCGGGGAGTGGTGGTGATGTATATAAACACTTCTTTCTCTTCTTTTCTCATCATGAGATTTGTGACTTCTAGATTTTCTTGAGCCACTCTCCTTATCCAATTTATTTTAATTATGTTCAAGCTCTATAGTAACTTCATGCTGAAGTCATCCTGCTACTCCTTGTTTTTCATAAGCCTTTCATTATCATCTTTATGGATTTGGGCATCCTTCTATAAATTTTTAATGGTCTCTTCCATATTCGTGTTTTCATTCCTTTCATCTCCATGTCCATTGGATTTTGTTCCTTCAATGCCCAAATGGACATCCATCCCTCTAATATCATACTCCTAAATGTAAGTCCCATGTGCCTCTTCCATTCCTCTGGAATCTATGTTGATCTTGATCTGATCTAGTTGTTGTTAACTATGCAAAATGTGCATCCAACAAAACTTTGTCAAGCTAACTATTTCAACAATTTCATGAAAATATGAACCATTCTGGTTGAAAAATATATATCAAAATGATTTATTCTTATTTATTGGAAATTCGAATTCCCAGATCAATTTTATGAGTGGATATTTATATTCCCCTATCCAATACCTTTCCAACGCCTACTCCCATGCTCAATTCCAAGTGTTGAGAAAAAAGTTATGGCTATTTAAAAATTGCCATTAATATTGTTGTTCCTTTTTCTCAACTTGGCGCAACTCTGCACTGTAATATGTATTTTTTCACATACTCCTTTGGAATGTTTGTAGGATCTCAATTGGTTTTCTTCATATATATCTTATGTACAATTGATCCAAGTTTCACCTCTTTCTGGGTTCTGGGATGCTAGTTACAGCCTGCTAAAATTCCAGACCAAAATACCATATTGTAACTGGTATGCTACAGGTTCCTTATTTTCCATATTAAACACTTTTAACATGCCCAGAAATTTAATTGAGCTCTTGGAACGTATTATATGGTTCTATATCTTTCCATTGACTACTCTTGTGCCTAAATCTGATTCCAAAGCAAAAGGTTATGTTTCTTTGAAGTTAGATGGGTCTTAAAATTTACCCTTCACTATTTGTGTTGTAACTTTCTCATAAAAGTTAAATTTGACGAACAATTTACACCATTAGAAATCTCTCTCCAAGCTCTTTTATTTGAGCTGCAGAGAAAGAGTGTGCCTTGGAACAACCTTTTCTCATGGTTTTTGAGTAGCTAGAAATTCTATTAAGGCCCTAAAAACATGTGTTGCAAAAAGATGACATTCAAATGATATAAAACGTCGCAGAAAATCGTTGGTTTTCTATTGTTGTTCACCCTTCAAACAACTTCACATGCACAAATTTCAACCTGCATACCCATATTTACCATGTGCATAAAAAACACAAGGTAAATCATTCTTTGCGCACTTTAAAACCATTGTGTTTCACATCTTTGCTGCGCTAATAACTTACGCACACTACTTTTGTGTCGCGTGCCCATATCCACCACGCGTAGTTTTGGTTCTTGCACTATTACCTATTGTGCGGAGTTTTTGTATATTGTGCTCATATTCCGTGCACATTATACTATGTGCATTTCACCATGCCAAATTTTAGTACGCCCCCACCACGCCCCAATACTATGCGCGTACCATTAACTAGATTGTCATGCAAAAACATATCCCGACATTGCGTGCACACCAACAAAACTCCGTTGCACTTTGCCAATACTATGCACACCACGTGCATTATTATTATGTGTGTGTACAACATGTGCACCTTAATATGTGTATGCATGCCATGCAATGCTAAATTTAATGCACGCACCTACACACAATCATTTCTCCGCGCGGTGCCAAAATTTACCGCGTACACCCGCTCACCATATTTTTCTGCGCGGTGCCAAAATTTAGCACACACACCACCATGCCAATATTTCTCTGCGTTGTACCCAATTTTACCTATCACAATATTTTCACTGCGCAACATTCATTTTTAGTGCGCCCACCTGCGCACATTCATTTTTATGCGTATCAATTCCTCGTGAATTTCGCTGCAGAAATTGGAGCTTTTGGCTTAACTTTTTCCCCAATTTACCATCAACATTATGTAACCATGAAATTTTTTCAATTTCACCCCAATAAGACCAATTCAACCTCTATAACAATAAATCGTTTTGGGTGGACATTTCTGGAACAAATATTTCCCAAACTCAATTCACGAATTGAGAATTTTAATTATAAAACTCGCTCCAACTGTCATGGCTTCACCGTGACTTCAAATTCGACCAATTCTCCGTCTAAATTTGTTAGAATAGATATTATATCAATAATGTCTCACCACATGGCCGGATTTCTGAATTTTCTCATGAATTTAACAACCGAAATTGGGGATTTTTCCCAATTTTGCCCATTTGTTGTTTATTTTTACCATGGACACTCTACAACTCGAAATTGGCCGTTTCAAAATTAATCCTTTGTGAAATTTGATTCACTCAACTTTCTCGGCCCATTCAGGCTCAGTGTTCAAAACTGAGGCTTTAATACCATATTGTAACATCCCCGACTATCCATGCCAGGCCACACTATGCCAGAGAACTCTTGTTGTTCTCTCTGTGGAACATATTGTAACATACTGAGCATCCAATTGAGCTATGCCACATAAATGTTTCAAACTTCATGGAATTAAAATATACACACACAGAACTCTTGTAGAAGAATTATATACATAAAAAATAAACAACCAAATAAATGTGTAAAGGCACAGATTCACACTGAAATATTAGTAAACATATACATGCAACATATACAACCAATACCCATAAAAATAAACACAGTTATAACCACACATAAGATAACCCATAAAAATAAGCACATAAATAACAATGCAACACATAAATTTATCACACAATTGGCACTTATCTTGGTAATAATGTCACCAATTGCGTGCATACCTTCCATGAACCTCCTAGCCTTAGAACACATTGTTCATCCTTCTCAACAATGAGTCACCCCCGAGACGGGACTAAATTCCACCAGGGTAAAGGGATTCCTAACCAGGATAAAGGCTCATAGACAAAAGGAAATACTCTGTCTCAGGTGCCAACTCAAACTAACATCCTATAGTCCCTCATTCTCCACATGCATGTCCCACCCCCATAAGTGTTCCCCTTCTCTTCTCAACAGTCCTTTGGCTGGTCCGTGCACAACGATGTATTTTATATTTATCATGAGACATATACAAAAATAGATGCACTAGCCTTTAACATCTAAGCTCTCTGGCCTAATTCAAAACATAATCATCCTAGCTTATAATAAATGGTTCACCAGCCTATAAAACACAACATATACACAAAGGCTCTCGGGCCTCAATATCATGCACACTTAATATGTTGCACACGGTATCTTGGAATGTGCACACTACATCATTTACTGTGCAATACATGCATGCACTATGCCATGAAAGGTGCATACAAAAATGATATCTGACAACTCACCAACTTAAGTACATTTTCATTTACATTTACAATTGGGTTCGTCCAAGGGATATTACAATCCCCTCCCCTTATTTATGCATTGTCCTCATTGCATCATGTACCCATATACAACAAAATTTCAAAAATCCTAAAAAAGATGTGGGTATTCTGCCCACATTGCATCCTCGTGCTCCCAAGTAGCATCCTCAGGACCATACTAGGTCCATTGGACCTTTACAAGCCCTATGGATCGATTCTGGAGCTGTTTGATTTTTCGGTCCATAATGCGTACCAGATGCACTTGAAAAGTTCCTTCTTGCTCCACCAAAATCACATTCAAATCAATAACATGATTAGCATTAGGTATATATTTCTTGATTAATGATACATGGAATACATTATGAATAGACATAGATGCAGGAAATGCAATCATATAAGCTACTAGACCAATCCTCTTTAGGGAATCTTCTTTGTCATTGAAACAATGGAATCTTCAAGGATATTTAATATCTTCTAGGAGTCTCTGAAGTTACGATCTAGTCTTCTCATGTCATCTGTCTCCCAATCTTGGAATTTGTCTCTCCATATGATCCTTTCTGAGATCAGGATTATCCTTGATTTCTTCTGAGTCTACAAGGACTTCATCATCTCTTTACAAGGTCTACTTGGTGTTGAATACCAAGTCTAAATATGAAATATTGATTCAGGCTTCAAATGATTTCTTCTTTTGGTCAAGGTGGCTTCATTAACCTTTGAACAATTTTGCTATGAGTTCTTGTTCTAATGTTCGGTCATCTTTGGAACCTTTTGCTCCTTTCAATCAATCTTCATATGAGACACTCTAAATCTCAAAAGATATCTTCTTATTCATCTTCTTTGGTACATGAGTGTATATGTTCATGTACATAGTATGCTTCATATCTCATCTAATATGTTTCCTTCTGCAATCTTCATTATAGCTTCCTCAAGGTTATCGCCTGTGACCTCAAACAAGGTCAACAAAACAACAAGAAAAAACAATACTCTTTTGATAATAGTAGATAAAACAAAAACATGAATAATCATCATAGTAGCTCCTTTAGGGATATCACTTGTGACCTATTTGAAGAAAATATCAAAAGTAAGAAATACAATATGAAATGAGGTCAACACTCTTCTAGTGTCGTGCTCAAACATTCCTACATGGTAACTTGGAATCAACACAAGAAGTTTCTCCTAGAGGAGATGTTAGTTGTATCTGTTACATTAAGCATTTATCTCAATATGCTCACATGCTACCAAGTATAATACTTTTCA